>JAAAQI020018902.1:0-23069 GCA_011800005.2 Stichodactyla mertensii | reverse complement strand
TTGAGCATAAACCTACCTGGTACGTAGTTAGTAATATTTGGTGATTGCTTCTTTCGCTTCTTCTTGTGCCATTGGTTGGTTTTACTACCTTCCCCTGAAACATGTTGAAAGCAACAAAATAATAAGAAAATTGTCTTTTAGGCCAGAAAGTCCAATATCATTGTCTCACATCCACAAACTATACCTACGTGACTACCACTTCTCAATGGATATGAGCACCCTATAATACCAAACCCATACCCCATTACCGCACACCTACAGATATGAGCACCCTATAATACCAAACCCATACCCCATTACCGCACACCTACAGATATGAGCACCCTATAATCCCAAACCCATACCCCATTACCGCACACCTACAGATATGAGCACCCTATTATCCCAAACCCATACCCCATTACCGCACACCTACAGATATAAGCACCCTATAATCCCAAACCCATTCCTTATTATCCCACACCTACAGATATGAACATCCTATAATCCCAAACCCATCCCCCACCCCCTATCTCCCACTAAGGCTATCCTACAAAACACCTACAAGTGAAAACACGCCAACTTTATACTTCCAATAACTACCAGTAAATCTGTATTTACGCTTACAAAGTACCTTTCCAACGTCTTATCCTGTAAAGACTAAGACAAGAATCGACGCTTCAGTTACCTTTTTGTATACCAGATATATTCTTGAATGATAAACTTTTCTTGAGGTTTGAGAAGTTCGGCATCTTTGCACTACTGGCAGCAGGCGTGAGCTTATTTGAGGAAGAATGGGTGTTCCTGGTAAACAAATCACATTATATTAGACAAAGGTCAATATCCCTACTGCTACTTATTAGCATTAAGGTATGGGTAGCCCTCTCGTCGGAAGCAACAAGGTAGTAGCATGGAGTAGGGTTTGGAGGGGCGGAACGACTTATTGCTCATAGCATTCCGTTGCAAACAGACACCCTTTCGTAATTAGTTTTGTCTTATATAGTACTAATGATGTCATCATGAGTTATGAATTTCAATGAAGTTTAAATACTGGAGGCACAGTTAGTTTTGTGGCAAAGTACCATAACATTAAAAGTAGGATATGAACTTAGCATTTTCCACTTTTCTTGATCGGTATAGACTACGAAACGAAAGAAGGGATGGGAAAAAGAAAGGATGAAAAGAAAAAAAGAGGACGTGAATACGCACCCCGTAGATTCCTGTTCTACATTCCTCATTCTACGAATAATAAGACTTTGGCTTGTTACTCCAGACTCCTACGAAAAAATAGTGGAAAAAAAATTCTAAACGGAGGCATGAAAGTTGAAGTACAGAAGACGATTGGCAAAAAGGAAAATGAGAACAATAAAAAAATGAGAGAAAATAATGACGGCAATGAACAAGTGTTTGGCTTGGTTGCATTTAAGACACCTTCCCTTATTACGAGAATAAGGATGCTTTATGGGAAAGAAGGAAAAACGAAATACAAGCGTGACTTACATCTTCATCAGGGTTGTTATTGGCTTGAATAGCTGCTATCCACTTCATCATGGTCGAACGGTCCTCACACTGATGAGAAAGACAAAGACATATAACGGAAGATATCATACAACATACGAAATTCCTAATGTCGGACACTGTCAATACCTCTAACTTGATGCATTGTTGGGCCTGTTATTGTGCATGCAGCATGACAGACGCACTTGTAAGATGTGATGAGGACAGATCGAATGGTCCGTATATCGTATTAGACCATGGCAGGGAGCCAATCAAACAGCGAGAAATTCATGTGTTTCATAAACAGAATTATATTCCAACAAGCCCAGTCTTCACTTGTAACATAAGCATGAGCATAACCAACACACGCAGACTCGGTTGGGCATTGCTCATTAGCAGCACTTCGTCTTTTCTCACAACTGTTGAACAACAGCTGAACTGAGTCTGCATATGTTGTTTACCATTATGATTATGTTGCTAGTGAAAACCATTATACACAGCATGCATCTAGTAACTTAAGAAAAACTAAAGCCGGTAGGGGTGTCCATCCAGTCACGTGCTACTCACCTGGAAAAGATATTCGCAGCCATTAAACGCAGTCAATCGAAAAACATTTTTTCTTTTGGTGTAGTCATGTGCGATGTCTACGATGCTCGACTTGATGCTGATTGGCTGTTGATCGTCTCCTCCATCACCCTACGATATAAATCAAATCACCGTTATAGAGCGATTTTCGTACGAGTGGGAAATGTACGGTACTGACTTACAGTGCTTGCAAGGTGCGGTATGCAGTAACACTGAAATGGCTTTCCTATTGTCTTCGAGCGGATTTCGTGCGAGTGGGAAACGACACGACAAATTCGTAGCCGTACCGTTCTTTACTGTAGCCCGTAACTACGCTCTGTGATTGGATGATTCACATGAAATCAATAGGAAGCCATTTCAGTGTTGCTGCATACCACACCGTGTACGTGCTGTAAGTCAGTACCGTACGTTTCCCACTCATACGAAAACCGCTCTCTTGTAAATCATTACAGTTAGAGTAAAGTACGGTACCGCTACAGTGGTACCGAGTGGGAAACTTACGGTACTGATTTACAGCACGTACACGGTATGCAGTAACAGTGAAATGGCTTTTCATTGTTTTCGGGTGAATCATCCAATCACAGCGCGTAGTTACTGTTACGGTAAAGTATAATACTGCTACGGTACGCCTAAGAATTCCCCATACCGTTTCCCACTGATACGAAATCCTCTCCAGGAGCGGATCCAGGATATTTGCAAGATTTGCAAGCGCGAAAAACATCCAACAGGACAAAAATACCACACAATGCATTATAACAACAGGACTTGAAATCAATAGAGAATAACGCAAATAATGATACAATTATCCAACTTCGAAGTGATGTAAAGTCACGTAACGTCAACACTAAATTGATTTTTGAGTGATTAATAACGTATTCAATACAGGGGTTTCTTTCAAAAGGGGGGGGTGACTAGTCACCCTTTTCACCACCCCTGGATCCGCCCCTGCTCTCTTCTGGGTGAAAGATTCTTGGAGAAGTATTTGAAGAAAATTAATCCCCGGCCTCGTTTGGATATTATTAGACTAAGGTATCTCAATGATGATGGCGGGGAGAGAGAGAGGTGGTAAGTATTTACCCGGGGAGATTTAGAACTAGTGCTTTATTCCAACGGTTAAAGGCTTTACATAAATGATACTAAAGAACTCAAAATGCAGTTTGACTGAGAGCGATTTGCATCGAATCTTACGGTGTAGTCATGTGACCACGAACTTGCATATGATAACACTGTTATAAATTATGAATAATTTTTACAATGTTAGTAACAAATATTTCATACCATTTTCGTATGATGTGCCGCCTCCTTGTCTTTAAAGAAGTACAATACGTGTCCCCTAAGAACGACATACACAGGTTTCCACGAACGCACGCTTGATCTCTGGAAAAAATAGAAAAATAAGTATTAGGTTCTGCTAATAGACCAGTTTTCTTTGATGAGCTACGATTATCTACGTACTGATCCAGTATTCATTAGATCTTTGTAGGTAATTTGGTGGGAGAATTTCGGTCGCCTTGGTGTAGACGACCGGCTTACCACGACAACAAGGAATCTGAAAATTGCGGTAAAGATTAGCGCAGCTTGAAATAAGTAAACAAAAAAGTATTTTTATCAAGACATACCTTACCACCACCACCCACTACAAGCTTTTTCCACAAAAAACCTTCTTTGATGACCTGAAAAACGAAGAAAAACCACTTTATAAGCCATCAACAACAATAACAACAACAATTAACAACAACAAAAAGATGAGAGAGGAGGAATTTACGTTCAAACGTTGATAGCTTTGCAATTAAAAAAGTGTTCAATGTTGCAAAGTCATCGACGTTGTAATCAACACAGTTAACTGATTGTCTTGAAGGTAGTAGAAAATTTATATTAAAAAATATATAATTCATTAAAAAACTTTATATAAATGTACAAAAACGACGTACTGGATGTGCATGATTTGCTGTAATAACGTATACTAAAACTATAAAGTATGGATATAATAAATAAATGTTAAACACCTTGTAAAAAAATATACTTAGACGTCTTTTACAGCCAAGTTAAGTGTATTTATTTATTACACGGTGTTCCACATGCATTTTATATATCCATATGCTATCTATACACCGATGTAGTCTATATATAAGTGTATATTATAATCACTAGTTGTAGGTTACTTTTTCTTAAAAGCTGTATTGGTTACAACTAGTTTCAATGGATATGTTAATAAGTCACTTTGAAACGAAGTGATTTCCAATTTACCATCAATTTCAGTGGTGAACGACAATATCTCATGGGTAGTTTGCTTTTCGTTTCCTTGAGCAACAAGCAAGGTTCATGACTTCACAGGACCGAGCAAGAGAAGGGGGGCAGGGGGGGAAGGGGGCCGCCGTCTCCCTAAGCTCCCAAATAAGAAAAAGACATTCAAAGATATCTTTCCCCGATTAACTTCAGCGCCCATAAAATTAACAATGGCGGTTCTACGCAATGCATTTATTCTAGTACGCTCAAGCAAGAATCATGATTAGAGCGGTAATACGACGCACCACCAACACATACCTCCATCAATCCAGGCACAGCTTCCATGTGGTGATCATCTTCACCTTCCTCTTTCATTTCTTCTAGTGTAATTTGTGGTGTCTTACAAGACGAAGGAGAAGAGGTAGCCATAACGTACGATATTCGCCTCCCAATGCGAGGTGCAAGAGGATCCTCGGCACCAACAGTATCACCCTCGACAAAGATCTAAGCCATAAGATAAAGATGAATGATTATGAAAAATCTCATTTATTTTTGATTGCTGTGTAACAGTGGGGAACAATCACAACAGAGCGAGGTTATAATTATATCATCTAGATGAAAACCCTAAGATCGAATTGGAACTCAGAAGTTGATTTATGTGGAAGGGGGAAATATGGAGAACCCGGAGAAAGGTTCTCGAAGACAGGAGAGAACTACCTACTCGCATTTGATGGCGGGTTTGAACACTGAGCCCACGACCGCAAACAGAGATTAGGCAAAGTAACAGCGCAGCGCGCACCACCCAAACCCAAAAACCAAAAAGAGAAACTGTAGTTTACTCGGCTATAGAACTAGATGAATGGGTGAAAAGCGCGAAATATATTTTTCAAATGATGACCGACTAACTGAATGCTAAATAAATGGTCGATTGAAATAAAAAAAAGGCTTTAAGGTTTTCACAGAGAAGACTAATATAAACTTAGCACCACTTGGACCAAACTCATCAAAGACCTAAGAACCACCTCTACTAATCACCATTGTAATGGACTTGGCAACAGAGAACAATAGACTCATGCTTCATTTAATTTGCCACACTTCTTCTGCACTTACATCCTTCTCCTAGTACTTATCATTGTGATGAAGACTGCCACAACTGCAGTCGAAACGTCATGTTTTTAAAATTTTCATGCGTCAAAACCGTAAAGCTTTTTCTATTTCATGACTACCTCGCGCGAAGGCCTCATGTTTACTAAATGATCGATTGATAAATTAAACCCACTGATATACCATACCGTATACTATACCTCATCTTCGTCATCATCCATAGATGACTGTGGTCCCTTCGGAGTTTCCGTCCCGGATGATACGTGCACCATCATTGGAGTCATGAACCCAGACGACAACGCTGACGACAGTGTGGGTGTCTTCTTTACTACGCCACCATGTGTAGCTGACAAGGGCTTGGATACCGGAGCCTTCCCTGTCGCACTGGTCGCCATTAAGTAGGAGGTTCGTCGCTGCCTCGGGCTCGTACCAGCTTGTTTAGTCCTTCTCTCTTCGAAGCTTGGTTGGTTCCTACTGATCGAGAAGTGATCTCCTGATTCGCTAGAGATAGACAGCTGGATTTCTTCTGCTTTGGCCTGGTTTGGATACACGGACACTTCATTTGATACTACATAAGGAGAATTCTCCGAGTCGGAATGGCGCGGGTGTTTAGCGGGGTGCGGTCCATCCGAAAATGCGTCCATCTTTGAACCACTAGAGATAGTATCCACAAGTTCGGGCTGACTTTCGAGTAGCGTGGCTCCCATAGTCGACGACTGCAACCCCCCTGATCGATCATGGTTAACATGTGAAGCGATGGTTCGAACAAGATATGATGATGATTCCTCGTTGCTAATCTTCCTCGGAACTGGGTCCCTAGCAACGGGCTGCCTGGACATAAACTCGGAGTTGGTACTGACGTTAACGGTTGAAGGACTATCCGATGCGACCACCCTTGGAGAAGAGAGCACAAACTGAGGTATACCATTTGAAGTTGGTGTCTTTCTTTGGGGCTCACCGAGGTTTATTTGAAGCGAATTTTGATTGATAGATATCTGTGGTCCATTCTGATGAGACAGGTTTTGATGCTGTCGTCTTCGGCGTTCCTCCCAGTTCTGAAGCCCCTCCATCTCAACAGCAGGTAATGATCTGGACCGTGTTTTAGTTCTGTCTACAACAGTCAGTGAATCCCCACCGCTGGAGCCTCGCTGAAAATGCAGCGCTCTTGGTTTCCCTGTGTGGTCTGTAGCAGCAAAGAAGTACGTGCCTCCTCCAAATTGATTCGAGCCGTTGCCATGGCTAATCTGATTACCCTTAAACACAGTGCCGTTATTCGAGTTATTATTCACTTCGTCCTCTCTAGTGGAAGAAGAAACTACAAAAGCTCTATTTTCTTGAGCTGTTCTGTCAACAGAACTTCTCCTGGTTACTGTGGGTGGGGCTGGCGGATCGTGTGGCTTGTTGGACAGATTGACGGTCACCGATGAGTTCTTCCAGGGACTGTCAGGGGGTTGGGTAGGGGCTATTGTTATGGTGGACATGACATTAGTGGGTTCAGCTGAGGTATTGTGTTTCCCATGTCTTGGTTTTGGTTTTGTGGGGGGAGGATGTACTACTTTTAAAGGTGGAGTCTCTGTAACCGTCGGGCTCACCTGAAATACAAATATTGTAAATAAGTTGTGTAAATAACATTAGTATCAGCTTACAGCAGATACGGTTACAGTACGAATGTGCCGTCTTGTGACGCATTCTGACTGAACAGGCAGTTATCTCGCACAGCTATAGGGCTTTTGTGTAACACCAATCATATGAAAAGCAACTTCTGGGCCCAAAGTGAAAAGCAGTTCTGTCAACTAACTTTCTCTTTAAAGCTGGAAATTTCTGATTGTCGCAGGTTCTGGAGAAATTGCACACAGCGTTTTTGGATTCAACAAAACTCTACTGGTTCTTTTTGAACGGATGTCGTCAATACTATACCGTGAACGTGCCTCGTGCCCCCATAGTCATTACGAATACTAACCTAATTGCCATTTGATTGAAAACACAGTTTTATTTCTTGAGGCCGATGCATCATTGATGCACCCCAGCCCACCGGTGTCTTAGTATTTTCACTGGATAGTTTGAATGATTGATTACTATGTACACAATGCCTCAAGTATCTGTCTGTCTTTCCGTCTGCTTACCATCTGTAAGACACATTCTTCTTTGGGCACAATACCTAGTTCCACAGAATCTTGACTGGAAAAGAAAAAAGAGAAACAATCAGAATTTCAAAAAAATCAGGGGTGTATTTAGGGGGGGTCCTAGGGTGCCTGTGACCTCCCCCCCCTTGTAAGCCAAAGGAGGGATTTTTTTTGGTTTGGCATTTCGGGGGCTCAAACAGAATGGTGTCTGTTCTGAAGTTGTGACACCCCCCTTTCAAAAAATCCTGGCTACACCCCTTAAAATAGATATAATACAGACAAAGTGTGCAGACCCCTTGCATGTGACGTCACTAAATCTCTACCTGGGGGTCAAAAAAGGAAACAATTTACACAAAGAAAACTTTTGCAAGGGGTCTAGATTGAGAAAACCTTGTTTTAAGATCAGGCATTTCAGAGAAAAGCAGGCTCTTTGAACAAGATAGCTATAGTGCAGATTTGAAAAGACTGTGAAAAACCCCCAAGAGTGATCATATGATGTCTCAGCATTTTGATTGGCACTGAGCAGTAATTCCAACAATGTGATTGGTTGGTTGACTGTCATCAATCTTACATGTAATTTTCCCCCATCATGTCATCTAGTCTTATTTAAGTCAATGACTAACCTTTTCTGTATGAGTTCGATAACTTGATGATATGATTTATTGATAACATACAAGCCATTTACAGATACAACCTGGTCACCTGCAAAACAATTCAAGAAATAAAACTTAAGTTTTTTCCAATCATCGTCTAAATTGCAATTTCACAGTGAAGGTGAGGATACAGGATTCATGAGAGAGGGGTCACTGCCTTATGAAATAACATGATTCATTTTGAAGATTATGTTAAAGTCTACATAAAGTAATGGCTGATTCAAAACAAAAAAAGGGGGGTGAATTTCACCCTATGTAGGAAGTGTAGTGGACGTTTGTTTGCTGAAGAAATAAGTTAGTCTTAACCTCATAAAAAAAAAGGATATTATGTACTTACTTTAATGCAATTAACTATTCAAATTTTGAATGCTTTCTTGACATACTGAAAGTTCTTTCAATTTACTTGCTCTCATACCTAATTAAGCTTAATCAATGCTAAAATAAACTTTAGGCCAACAGAACCAAAGTTTACCCATAGTAAATCTTACTATCACATTTATCAAAAGTTACCTGACGAAAGCCCTGCTTTGTCTGCTGGACCACCTGGAGATACTTGTCGAACAAATACAGTGTCAATAGGATGAGCTCTTCTTGGTTCATTGCCAACCTGCATCAAGATAACAATGTTACTATACTATCAGTCAGACTGCTTTTGCTGCTAAAAACTATTGACAGATACAATGCATGAATGGTAAAAAAGAAACCTAGACTGAAATCAATTATCATCACAATCACAATAATTGTTATTATCTTTGATCAGTTGATAATCTAATAATTGAATTCTCGGTTATCATTGTCCTCACAACCAAAACCACAGTTAAGGAAATATTTGAATTAATTCAAGATAACAGATGGTAAGTTTATGATCAATAAAAACTAACTGAAAGATTCTTATAGAAAAGACATTGTCATTTGATTTTGACATCCACCAAAGATATTGGTACCAAAATACTGACTGAAGATTTCTTTGTGATTCTGAGGCAGTATTTGCAATACAAAAAATTAGCTTTCAAACAAAGATGAAAAATAAAAACTGAAATAATAAAGCAGTAAGAAAATGAAAAATAAAAACTGAAAGTGAGAAAACTAGTACTAAAAGACTTTTACAATTCATATCACTTGATAAAAATAGCTTCAAATTTTCTCAGGACATTCTCCTTATTGTGTGCTTTCTTGCTTCAATGTGAACACAAATAATTAGCATCAATATTAAGGCAGGTCTATACATCAGTGCTGGTCCTCACCTCATTTGGATTTCTAGATTTGATCACTTCAGGGGGGTAAACCACAAAATGTCTCAGGGTAAATCCAAAGCTATTGCCAACACGCTTTAGCAAAACAGTTTTAGCTGCAATGGGTTCCTTATGGCCATCAGTGGAATCTGCTGTAACCAGCTGAACTTCCTGGTGATAGCAGATAAAACAATAAACTTTAAAATATTTGCATGGCAGTAGAAAATATTGCTATAATAGCTCCCCCATAGACCTTTCTTATGGGACAGCCATGTTTATCTCCATGAGAATAAAAACTTTTGTTTATGGCTGTCCAAATTCATACTGAGAGTTGCCAGGCAGAATCTTATTTTTTCAGTAAACATGGTTGCTGTGTGCAAAAGGCTAATGGAATGGGATGGGATGGGATGGGAATTCAAATAATACAACTGGGCCTAAGTTTCCTTTTGGCTGTGCTAATGCCTTCAAGATGGTGCCACTGACTATTAGCTTCTAATTCATGTTCTTGATAAGGAATGACAGAAAGAGAAATTGTTGAATGTATTTTTGCTTCTTCCACATATCTTTTTCACATTGCCCTACTTTCTCTGCCTTCCCTTTCCAGCCACCTCTATGTACAACTTTTCAAGACTTATCTACCTCCAGCTTACATTACATACATTACATGTATCTGGAAATTATTATCAAGAACAGAAAATTCAACTCATAAAACAAAACAATGTTGAGCAATAGCAGTCACTGAGTCCAAAGTCTCTCAAGAATATATATTAAATAGATCAAGGAAAAAGGACTAAGGCATTAAGTTTAGCAGAAAAGTTTGACCTTGCCATTTCCTTGTGAAATAGTATTCCACAATAATGGTAAGTAATACCATACTGTCTGGGCAGGACTGTAATGACTTGAAAAAAAAAAATTAATATCCAGATCTTTCCAGATCTTCCCAAGCTTAAAGTACTACATTCTTATTGATATTTCGCAAAACTTAGGTAAATCTATGTTTTGCAAGCAGCAATAAGTTGTTACTTTGTTATTCTTAAAGAATAGAAAGATCTTTCAGAGCATGACATTCTTACTAGGTGAATCATAGCTACCTTAATTTAAAGGTCACAGCTTAAGAGAATACGTCAAAGATTTAATACAGTACTATAAGACATTAGTAAGCATAATAACAGTTTGGGTGTGGCTCCTGCGGGCATAAGAAGGCTATAAAGGTAGGTACAATAATGTTATTATCAACCTTTATGGACTTTGTCTGTTGTTTTTTTAGTTATTCATTAAGGTTATCAGAATCATCAGGTTACTATTCTTAGCTTAGAGATATCATCACTATAATAACCTAGCTAGCAAAACTATAATATTTAATTCTTTAGTAGAAGAAAAAGTAACAGCTAAAACTATTTTTCATTATTATATAAACTATAGTGTTTTGCAGGGATTTCTACCACTGAGAAATTTCATATCTCAGCAAACGTGAAAATACGATATTTTTCACATTTGAAAATATCACCAATGAGATTTTTGATGTTTTTCCCAATAAAATTCCATTGTTTTGAAAAATACAGTGTCATGGTTTATATAATAAACAGAATAATACAAGGATGCTAGGAGATATGAAATTTACCTTCTCATGTTCAAATTTAAAGTGCAAAAATCGGTACCTCTTCGTACAAACTTGAAACTTCATCAAAATAATCTATACTACCCTATCAATCACCAGTAGAAAATTTGATATTTCTCGATATTTCAACAGGAAGTTTGAATATTTTGCGATTTTAGCACTGTCCACCATTAATTTATCGTCTCACTGCCGAATGGTTTATTTTTGGTCAGCAGTCTTTTTGTGACATCATTTACTCTACACATTCTGTATAGCTGGCATTTTACTTGTCATGATCTCTTGCGATCTCTAGATATGATTTTTGCTATGCAACTCTCCGCATCATGAAAGTTTGTATACTGATGAGCCACAAGTGTTTTGGAATGGGTAGAGTAAATGATGTCATAGTCCTCACTTGCCCCATTCTTTTGAGCCAAATGATTGAACAAGAAAATTAATGGCAGATGGTAATAAAAACACACAATTTTCAAACTTCCCATTGGAATATCAAGAAAAAAAATTTTACTGGTCATTAATAGGGTAGTTTAGATTATTTTGATGAAGTTTCAAGTTTGTATGAGGAGGTAGCGATTTTCGTCCAAGAGGCACTTTAATATCTCACTCATTTGCTGCGGTCGCTCATGAGATATCAAATTGAACACTCAAAGATTAATTCCATATCTCTGCACACCCATGTATTATTCTCTATTTAATTATTTTAATATTATATTAATTAATTATTAAAAATTATATTAATTAATTATTAAAAATTATTTTTTTCCTTCTTATAAATACTTTTAACACATCTTTCTTTGTTCATCTCACATGCTATTATTTCAGAGACTTAGTGAAGGCTTGAGGTAATTAGTATTTTTATTTTCACAAGTATGCATTATGAAAAATAACTGATCATCTAACCAAGAGATATAATCTTCCTCTCCAAAAAGCTATTGTAAATTCAACAGGAAAAACCACAGCAAATTATTTTTTATGAGCATTAAAATGAGTTTCTGGTTGACTGACAAGAATACATTATCAGAGTAGCTGAATGACTACATTAATTAACTTGTGATCACAAGTATTAAATATTTGACTCCAGTGGAATGTAGTATATTTCTAACCAAATAAATTGTCAAATCTGTAGTTCATTATGAACTAATAAGATCATTAAAACAGATCTTTGCAATCTTGCTTGCTTGTAAAGACAAAATACCATTTTGAAGCATAGAAAAGAGGGTTTACTAAATAATTTAATGACAACAGATAACATTTCATTTTAAGGGATCACATGCCCATCTATCAAGTATTAATTATTGTTTATGTTTGTGGTTAGTAGGTTGATATAATAATAATATAGAAGTAGAATCTACTGACCCCCAATCATCCATGTTCAATTAATAACTTTGTATATCAAAACTTTAGTGAAATAAATGCATGGTTCCACAGTTCAATAAGCAGAATCAAAAATAGATGAGCTAATTAGTAATTGTTCATTGACTGAATGACTGTTTGCCCTTGAACTATCATAACCTTGGCAATTATATATCATCTTAGCATGTCAATTAAGAAAAATATTTAAAAAACATGTCTTTAGTGACAACCAAAATACTCATGGAATATATTCCTTTTTTACAGTCAATCAAACCAGTGCAGTTGACAACTGACTTATTTGTACAAGGTTCAAGCCTAGTTGTCTATCTAGATATGTTAATATTCATCAACCTAACACACTGTACAAACTGGTAAAGGTATTGTTTAATTTAATCATATGTTTTTGGGTGCAATAGACCCTATCCATAAAGCCACCACTAATTTGCATAAATCACTTAGCTCAATAAATTTTGAAAACAATGGCTGGTCGATCAGGCCTTTGCTGTGTTTTACATACAAATCCTTCTAAATTTAAATTGCTGTAACTTCTTAGGTATTTGTGCTAAGATCCTAAAATTTGATTTATTTACTAATGTCAGCATGCTCTATTGAAGGCTGGTTGTTATTAATTACTTTAGCACATGAGCAGAAAGTAGTATTCCTCATTCATAGCTTTATGGATAGGGTCAATATTAGTATTTGTAAATTATTTTCCTTTAAACAAGACTAAACTTGCAGAAATGAATGAGTGGTCAAGAATGACATTGGGTTTTGAATAAACATTTTAATAAGATCTACAATTTCTAATAAGGTTTGTCAATCTCTAGTCTTTTGCTTGTTTCATACACATTATCTTGGTATTAACTTACTAACTTTACCAATATATCTTTATATATAATCAAACCAAAGAATTATTTCCACCATGAAAATTTAATGTTATGAGATATAACTGTTTTTTTTCTTTCAGACAAAGGCATTACAGTACAGGAATCAATGGAATGTTAAATAGTCAAAAAATATTTCTAAAAACTTTAAATTTGACTTCAAACAAGAATAATCTTTTGACAGACTCTATAGTCATTAAAATAAGTTACTTTAGATGTGAGTGGAGACAGATCATACAGGTTTGGGTGACTTGTATGCTATCTTTACAACTCAGCATGTTGTGAATTATAGAGATATTAAAAGAACCATAATCAGCTGAGACAGCAAAATAAACAGTATGAAGTACAAGGAAGAAATAAAGTCTGGAATGCAAATGCTACATAATGTACTGCTAACTTCTCTTAAAAGTTGGAATTATAGAATTATGAGATAACATAAGGGTTTGATTGTGTTTGCACAACTGAAACCAACAAAGCATTCACTGAAAACAGAAATAAATCAATAGGGCAATAAAATGACTTTTGGAGGGAATATCATATATTTACACCCATATGCATGTAGTATCATTTGTGGCCTGAGCACAGCGAGTTTTCTGTTTGGCTGTGTATATTGGTAATAATAATATGGAATAACAATAGCACTTAAGTGATATAACCTTAGTTAGCAGCAATGTATATACTATCTAGCTATATTTCAAAAAATGTTGTCGTGACCAAGAGCGAGCCAAGACTGTGAGGTACTTCAGTACTTTTTAATTGCAATTGATAAAATCAATGCAAGAGGTTTCATGCACAAAGAATATACAATACTGGAGCTGTGAACAAAGTGCACATGCTATTATAGTAACTATTATGCTTGTGGAATAAATTAATTATGAGTTTAATTTACCAGTATCCTTTGTTGTCTTTCTTTGTTGTTTATCACTTTTATTGGTGACTGAGACAACGTTTTTTATACTATCTGATTTGACTTTTATCACATACAGAATAACAATCAAATAATTAGGCTGAGACATATACAGACTATAATTTAACACAAACCGGTTGAGATGCCAATAACTTTGCTGGAGTTGTACTGGTAAATTAAATTCTTAATACTATTGCACCTACCATGATGTTCTAACCACTCATGGTTTGGAGAAAACTTGTACTTTTATTATCATTTTCTTCCTTTTTTTCTTTCTTTCTTTTTTTTCTAAAATGAAAGGCTGATCACTAAAATTTAATATTAATTAAATATCAATTAAAATTTAATATTATTTAATATTATATATATATATATATTCCTCAGCTATCACCCTCTAATAAAATATTCTAATTATTCTTGTGTTTTTATACCAACTTAACCATCCTTCCATGAAATACCTATAATTTTTATAAAACTGGTAAAAATCATCACATTTTGAGGAGTGATTCAGCCAATGTGATCTAGAATAGTTGAACAAACATAGTAAATATTCATAGATGCTTATTTCATCATTCCCTCTTATCGCTTCCAGGCTATGTGATTTCCTTTTTAACATCGCTATATCCCACTATCAAACGATGGTTCAGTGACCAACAGCTGAATAAAAATCAAGTTGTCATACCATTATATTAATATTAGATAACTTGCTAATGTTCAAAACATTGCTTTATACTTCTGCTAAGTTAATCCTCATCTGTTCGGCATTCAAAGATTAATGTGTCTGAGAAAGATAGCAGTAATCTGTGATAACCTTTTGATTTAACACACAATAGTTAAACAGATTTCCTTATGTATGTAGTGTACTTAATGCTATTAACTCCAACAAAGTTAAATTGAATACCAGTGGTCTTGTAAGACAGCCTTTTTGCACCTCAAGTTGTTTTGCACAGAACTCTATTCAAACAAATTTTTCTATACAAATCATAAAAGATCAAAATGACTGGCAAGAATTGCTTATATAGTTACAAAGGAGAGTGCATAGGTTTTATAATATTGACATAAGGACGTTCATGGGCAAAAGATCCCCTAGACAGATTTTTTAAAAATTTTGCACAATGAAGAAAAAACACATAAGAAGTAAAACAAGCAAATAAAAAATGGGGGTCACCGAATTTGTTTAGCCACCATCGTGCGTGGAAGCTTACCCTTTTTGCAGTAAAAACACATGAATAATGCAAACATGGAAATTCAGCAAGCAGCAGCCATATTTTGAATGAAAAGCAAATTCTATGCACCTACACTTTGCAGACGTCGAGTGAAGGATACGATAATTGCTTAGCATTTGTTTTTCGCATTAAAAACTAGTAACATGAAAAGATACTGAGCTAAGAGTGAGCACTTGCAGCCTAAAAATTATGTGAAATTATATTCCAATCAGACACAAAATATGTAATTTCAATTTAATTCTCTAGACAGATTTCTTTTTTTCCTGTAAAGATAGATATTATAAAGTAGTTTCAGAAAACAAAATAAAAAATGGGGGTCACCGACTTCGTTTTGGAGACATGAAGCTTCAAACTTTGAAAATGTGGCCGCCATTTTGAATTTGATCATGTTTATTACATAAACAAAATCATCCAGGCATTCCTCGCTCAGTTAAAAGAGATCAAGCACGCGCGCAGAAAGGATGTGCAGAAACAATGCCCATGAACATCCTTAATACACAAAAAATGTTTGCATTTGTAGTATTTATTTCTCATTCTTTCATTTTTAACATCATGATAGTGACATTCCTACTATCTATCGGTATATGGAAATAAATCATAACTTTGGCACTGTTAAGGATTAATGGATTATACACACTGAGGTTAGGGTTGATTAAAAACACTGATATGATAGTAAAATATTTATGGAAAGTCTCATGCTTAAGCTGGAAAAGTCCCAAGTCAATATAGTGGACTTGTCAAAATTTACACTAAAGTGAATCATACGAGTCAATCAAAACAAGCTATAAAATCAAATCAATTTATCAGCATATTTAAAAAAACTGTTGCATGCCACCATTTCAAATACGATGTCACTTCCAGTGACACTGTCAACCTACTAAAGAATAATAATTTTTATAATAATAAATAATAAATGGAATGAGTTTCTTACAATGTCTAGAAGCTTATTTTTTAAATTTATCACTACCTGCGTATATAAAATGAACTAATGATTGATCAAAGGTCTTGACAGCATGAAAAAGAAATCCTGACTATCTAACAATTTCTTATTTCTGCTAATGAAATATCTATTCTCTACTTTCACATACCCATAATGCCTTCTGTTTTTGGGGGGTAGTTATTGTAATTCAAATGTTTGAATGACAATTTGTTTGATTTGAATTACAATAACTACTCCACAAAAACAGAAGGCATTATGGGATATGCGAAAGTAGAGAATAACAGTTTCATAAAAGGGATGTGATATATCAAAAATATACTAGTGATAAAATGTTAATACCAAAATTCTAATTAAATTTTGGCATATAAAAACTTATAAATATAAGTACAACTATAGCTATTCTATCATTACTATGCAAGATAATATGTAATTGTATACTATAATCTCTAATATTAATATTTCATTACTATTCAAGCAAAACATTAATATTCAATTATACATGTCAAGCTAGTAAACAGAAAACTCAGAATAAATGATAGACATGGGTGTTATTAAGGCACAGTTCCAGATTATAATTACAACCTGGTACTTGTGGTTTCAAACAAATCATATTTCTACTTACAATCAATAATATACAAGTATTCATTAATCCACCCTTGCAGATAAGGCAAAAATTCCTAATTTCTGGCTAATTGATATAAGAAAGTATAAAATGTTTTATAAGAATGAAGATTCATTATGTTGATGTTGTGTGATCATCTGGGTGTATAGTGTAATCTTGAGAAAGACTGTTGTTGACATCTGACATTTCGACAACCTGAGCGGAAATCATCTTCAGAGTGAGGAAACGAGCAGAGACGGTATTTATGTGTTTTGTTCAGTCGGAAGTGTTGTTGAAAGGGATGTGGATGAAGATTCATTGTAAGAATTAATGCCAATCAAAACCTAAAATCTCTGGCTGACATTGGCATTGGTTGGTTTATCTGATAGCTAATCATTGACCTTCCATTATTATTGCCTGGCAGAGTTAAGGTATAGTATTTTTAAGGTGACTTCCTGCTATCTAATCACCCTACTAATTCATGAGACAGTAAAAACAAATTTACACACTATATTTCAAATACTTTCCAAGAAGGCAAAGTAAAAATAAAAATAAAACAAAATAGAAAGACAAAAATCAAGCTGAAATAATATTACCCTAGAAGTAAAGTTAGACTATCATGGACAGGTCTGTGATGTTGGTTTGAATAACAGTGTTTCAGCAATATGTCTCTTCTGGTACATCATGTTAAACATTTTATTTTTCAAGAATTATAAAGCATTTTTTCATGTCTGTTTCCATAGAAACCTAAACATTCCAACATTAGATTCACTATCGAAAAGGAGGTTGATCAAAAACGTCCCTTTTTTGGATGTCCTTATCAATAATAGCAATTCATCCTCTCCTATAACTAGTACCATTTACTTAGTACCAGCTCTCAAATTTTGTCCCAATATTTAGTGTATTCCCATTGATCTTTTACCCTGTATATCCTTTACCCTTTAACCTTAAATGTTCCTCAAGATAACTATGTTTCATGAATAGATATAACACAGGCAATACCTGTTGTATATATAGCTTTATTAACGTATGGTTTAGGAGAGTTACTTTATAATAACATGAGCCTGTGCAATTAGACTACCTGGAAAACCTTTTCAGTTTGGATAGATCATATCAATAACTTGGTTTGTCTGGTAATGTAATTGAAAGCTGGAGATAAAAGGCCTTTGAATCATAAAACAAGGTTATTATTTGTGTCTTGTAGCATGTTGTCTTGCCTAAGGCTACTTTTCACTCATTCTCCAACATAATCTTGATCCCATTACAGGCATTATATCAAACTCTTGTGAGAATTTAATGGTTAGAGAAAAAAATCAATATATTTGCAAATATGTGACAAATCAAGTTACTGAAACAGAACTTTATTTAAGCAACTATATATTATTTGCATAGTCATATGTTTCTCTTTTTTAACACATTTATGTACATGTTGAGTTGTTGTTATTATTATTATTATTATATTATATTTTTTATTTATTTTTATTTTTATTTTTTTATTTTTTTATTTTTTCTTTTCCCATGTTTGTGTGTTATTTCGTATATCTTCAAGTCAGTAAGTTGTAAATTACCTATTCGTAGAGAGATTTACAATTGTAAACAAAAAACAATGAAATAAAGTTTCCATTATTATTATTATTATTATTATTATTATATAATAACTTATAATAATAATAATATTTACAACACATTACTAAAAAAAAAACAAAAAGAAAAAACTATTATTATTATTATTATATAGCACAAACTACTTCCAGTAAAATAGTTCTCATGGATTGGCTAAGACCTTTGTTAGTTGCACAATTATTTTCCTGTAATTGACCAGTCCAGATTATGGCTGTCTCAGCAAAGTTTATACAATGAAAATTGCTATATAGTGAATCCTTTGTCAACCAAGTCTGCTTAGTCCTTGTAGGAAAATATCAGACCTCAGCTTTTTATATATGGACCTCACCCTACAGGCTTGGCCCATACAGTCAAAACCTTGGTCTGGTATTTTTCTGTATGGACTGTACTCTTTGGTTAATAAGAAGTACATCTACTAGCCAAACATTTTGACATTGTAATTATGCATTAATTATCAATACATATCATCAAATTACTTGTGTAGGATGAGTGTTTGAATGATAGTTAGTGGTAGATGAATTTCTTGTCATAAATTTGCATTAATACTTTTTAATAATAATAATACTAGGAAAATGGAATGATAAAATGATGCTGTGAAAGTTCAAGTCACTCTGAAGTTATTCATACCTGATAAGCTAGATAAATGGCTTACTTCATGTAGTTGCTCTCTCACAAGACATTAAAATGTAAAAGATGAAGACAATAAATATTCCAACTATTTATTTGTGTATTTAACTAATGTCAAATTGTGAGCATTGCTGAAAACACTGCCTTAATATGAAGAAAGATTGGCAGTTTAATAAAAAAACAGCTAAATCATCCTTCCTGTTACATATTTTTTATCTTATTGATTGTGGCTTTTTCTTTCATTATGAAAAGATATTTTAAGATCACTTTATCTCCAGACTAGACATGATAGACCAGCCTTGATTGTGATCAGAGGACTTCCAACTTGGCTCTCACAGTATCACAAGCTGTACTTTGTACATTTTTTAATGCAAAAAAAAAAACAACAACTGACAAGAAAAGAACTATCAAAGAAAGAAGCTGTTTTACAATTCGAAGGCAAATCCTTGATCTAAATTAGCATTTGTCAATATGGTTATGGGGCAAAATCCATACCACACGAAGCCGAAAAGACGTTTCCGAAACCACAAAGTTCACTCTAATATTTTTAACTCCTTATTAGAAGTAATTAAAGCCAGTCTTTGAACATAGCTTCATTATCAGCTGATGCCATTTAATTCTGTGTTTTGGGGCATTTACGATTGAGTAAATATGAGTTTAATTGCGATATAACACTGAAGGGCCAATATCAAGCTTTAGCAGAGCAACCCTTAAAACAGGAAGGTAGTCCGAAAAGTTCTTCTCTTGGCAGCCGTACGTCGGCAAAATCATAAAAGCAAGCACTGATAATAATAAAGTAAAAATTTAATAATCAAAAATCGAGGTAATGTTACAACGTATAAATGTATTCTAATGAGCCAACAGAAGATAAAATGCATTAAATCCGAGTTTTAATGCAGTAACCTGAATAAATGAATAAAAATTAGTCAGAGGAACGAGGGAAATAGATAATGACTGTTTCAAGAAGTGTATATAATCACGGTGAACATGGTTATATGATTGGATTAATACGAAGTTGATAACTACTTGCAAAAGAAAACACTCGACCAGTCCAATATCTTCGATTCGATTGATTTCTAAATACGATCCAAATGATTACCATTAACGCGCTTCGTTCAATTTGGCTCGTGCTTGTCCTTAGGGTAAAGTTGAAAAAAAATCGGAGTTTTGACGCAAAAAAAAAAAACCCAATGATTTGCCAGCCGCTGTCGAGAGTGATTGAACGGTAACATGGAACACAGAACGCCGTCAGAATCAAAGTAAACAAACGCGAAACGATCTCCGATAGAACTTATTTCCGATAACATAAACATTTCTGAGGGCTCAAGAATAGCGTGGAAATCTTGTCATGCTTTAATAAAGGCTCCACCGGCAACCCTGAGTATATTTTCCGGCTTACTGGTGCCTTTATTTGTTGCAAAAAAGAAGCACCGTGTAGCAAACTCGAATGACAAAAGCTTGCTGCTAGAGTTGACAGTACACACAGCCTTTGTAAACATAAACATGTCTAGAGCTCTATGCTCGGAATTAAGACATACAATTAGACATATCATTTTTGAGCTACGAAGGTCTTCTTCATGCTGTTTCAGAACACAGCTAGGGCACGAAATCGTGACAAAATGGCCAGGCCATTTCCCTTTGCAAGAGGATTTTCACGCGATATCGATAGGACTGCTTGCTGTGAAAATATCTGTATGAGTATTGAATAAGCGAGCAGTGTACCTTGAAATTCCCCCTAATATCGCTATCTGTATGTAGCTCAGGCAACAAAACGATCAATAGAAATGCTCTTACCTCAGTCGCTCCTTTACTATTAGCCATAAATTCCACAGCACCAGATAAAATCTATAGGCCGACTCTTCAGCCCATTTCGTAGCACAGTTTCGTTAAGACCCTTTGATAATTCCACTGCCAGAATCAACTTTAAACCTTCAACTCACCGATGTTATGTTCAGTAAATATCTCTAGAACTCCAAAGGAAATCAAAACAATAAATACCACGACAAGTCCAGGCTGAAAAGGTGAGTTACATCAACAAGACATGAGCTTTGTTGGTCTGTAGTGGCGGCTCGTGTCCAACTTGATTACCATGAGAGCGAACCACCTCTTGTCGTAAAATGTGATTGTTTTGCTCCTGAAACGTTCTTCCGTTATCTTCAGACGCAACAGCTCCTACATAATTCTTGGTATCTGTGGTTTCTTGAGTATAGTGTTTGTATAAAAACCCCTTGGCCAAACGCCCTAAGACCTCAGTGTCCGATATAAAATGGCAAATCGCTGCTCACAAATAACATTCCGCCGCTAAGGCTTTGAATTCCGAATACTTGGACGGCAAATGTTGCTCCGTCAGGCCAAGGCAGAGAATGTAGCCAGCATTGCTCCCTAGATGTATGCCTTGTTCGACAGAAAGCGTGGTTTCTGACAAATAAAGAACAGAAATAATGAAAGTAAAAGCGTAAAATTTGAAACCGTACTCGTCTTGTTCAAGTCTCTCAGCAAGATGAACATGGTCACGTGACCTAACCAAACATTCCAATCCTGCTTTACTCAGGACTTCAAAATGAGGCTTGTTCTCCAACTTTGTCCATAACATCAAATTATTGTACCCTAAATTTGTGTAATAAAATAAGCAACCAGAGCTGAGGTTGACTGTTCCTCTTGAAAATTTAGAGCCTTATATGGTTACTATGCTGATACACGACGAATGTTTAGGGTTTGGTGAGTAAGCCATATGGTTTGTGGGGTAGGTAAATTATTACTATACCCTCTAGTCTCGTCCTTCCGGACGGGAAATTTGATTCCGTGACCTCATCAAAACGACGAACGTGCTAGGAAATTATCTGGGATATAAGATCGATAGAGGAGTGTAGAAGAAAACAGAAGATTATTCTCCTGAGCCTTTTTCTAGTGAGTTTAGATACTTCCAACCCATTCTTTCGCGACAACTATTAATTTTTCTATCGCTATATCCCAAAGATTTTGCCAAGTACACAAACAATATTGCATGAAAAACTCTTTATGTAACTGTTTCAAAGGTTTGGATTTGAAATCCTTGTGCTTGAGTAACAGATTATTTTGTACCAAAGCTTTTAGGCTATAGTTAGATACGAAGTGAGTTTTAGCGATTACAAAAATGTCTGGAATCAAACTGTTGAAGCCTAATTGGCCCAGTTTGAAGAAAAGTATTCAAAACCAGTAATCCCGTTGCCTTCCGACCTTCAACTCCAAGGGGAGTTTACAAATGTTTAAAAAAAGCAACAAAAATGCTTACATAATTTCTAATGATCACGCTAGAAAGGATTGCACGTCGAAGTACTTAACGTTTCTGATTGCGCGTTCACAAATCTCCATTTATAGTCTGACACATAAATCAGTGCACTAGAAAACTTTACCATTGCATTTTGACACTGGCTATTTTGTGTTCAGCGGTCGGAAATAAAAAATAGTGCTTTGCTTAAGCCTTCTTTGCGCAAGTAACTTCCAGTCCGATTCAGCGCGCGTGTAATCTTGAAAAAAGACATGTTTGGGATAATTTGAAAAAATATGTTTAGCTTGCTGTGCTGTAGAGTATACGTCTCCTAATATGGTACATGCGCAAAAATAGTAAAAGTAATGGTCTTGCAAATACGGAGGATTACCTTACCAGAGAATGCGTGGATAGACAGACGATTGTATCCTTGACTTTCTCTCGTCTCATTAACCGTCTACTCATAGAATCAAAATTGGTAACCAATAAAAATAACTTCAGCCGCGTGATTAACAACATTTCATAACCAATCTTTTTATTGTTTTCTTTTTACGGCCTTATTCAGGCCTTCAAAAATTGCAAAGCCGACTGTATTGCAAGTCGTCTTGCGGGATATTGGGAAAAGTTTTCAATCAGCAATAACCGCG
>JAAAQI020018791.1:0-16712 GCA_011800005.2 Stichodactyla mertensii | reverse complement strand
ATCATCATCATCATGGTCAATCATCATCATCATCATGGTCAATCATCATCATCATCATGGTCAATCATCATCATCATCATGGTCAATCATCATCATCATGGTCAATCATTATCATCATGATCAATCATCAATCATGTCTATTATAGAAGAAATTTCAATGACTCACTAATTATCGTTCTGATAGTAATTGTCATCTGCGTCACTGTTGTCTTCACAATAATCATTCCATTGATCTGGAAGGCAAAAAGATAATGTCTATTCATTGGTCATAGTTCTGTGGAATGAATGGGGAAATGAATGAATCTCCCCAGAAAAAAGATCAATTGATTAAGTTATCTATTAGTTTAGAGAACAGGAATGGATGGGAAAACACATTCCACTTCAAAAAAAAAAAATAAATAAAAAGGTTTAAATCCAGAAACATTTACAGTGCGACTACTCCAACCAAGGCCACCCAAACAAATTTTCAGATAAATTTTCAATGTTCATTTTTGACACTCAGCGACAGATTTGTTGCAAGTTTCTACAGCATATTGTTGCTTCTTGCTCAATTTCAATATAATTCAAACACAAACAAAGCAAATTCTGTGCATTTTAAGCAAAATTTCAAACATTTGTAGAGGTTCTATTGTTTATATACTCAATTGTGATTGGATAATTTACATGAGAATTTGTTTGGGTGGACTTGGTTGGAGTAGTCGCACTGTAAAAGAGAAATGGACAAGCCAAACCAGTCATTTCAATCTCCTGTAACCCAGAAAAAATGATCAATAGATGAAATTATATTACTTGAGGCTTGGACACACAATACAACATTGCTTGCAGCCAGCAAATCATTAGTCTCCTTCACAGCCATTATTAGTGTCGGTCCCAGGAGTGACACTAATAACGGCTGCGAAGGAGACTAGCAAATCATGCATCCACCCTTAAAAGTAGAACTTAACTTAACAATATTTACCTGGGTTATAAACAGGTGTTATGTCCTCAAAGTATTGTAAATCATCATCTGTATAATATAGGTCCTGTGAATATATAAATATTATGTTAAAATTGTTACAACATTTGAAAAACTTCAAGTGTTTTAGTATGTGTCATGCTGTGATTAACAGGATATGTGTCTAAGAATTTACTTAATGAACAGCAATCTTGTACCCTGTATAGTTCCATCAGGGACAGCAGGGCAATTCTGAAAGTGTGTCTCTCTATGGGGAGGAATAGTTTAGTAAATCTTTACTGCTTGATAGTTAAGCATGTACTGGTATGTCATTCTTGTAAAAGTGATTTGGGGGGGGCTTGGGTCTTCAGTCCCCCTGTCTCTGCCATCCCTGTCTACGGTGTAGTTATTTTCAAATGATGACTGTGCCATGCATAATCTACACTCCAGAAGGCCCAGTGTAACATTAGCTATGCTAAACTGGTGTATTCTATAAATACTTTTTAAACCTTCTTTAAATACAGTCTGTTTGCTCATGAATTATCATATACAGCGAATGCACTGTGGATAATGAGTTTTTAATGCACAGAAATTAAATCCCTTCAGCTTTAAGTTAGTAAATTACCTGATCTGCATCTGGATACAGTGCTGGATCTAATGCCATACTATATGGAAATTGAAAGGGAGGTGCTTCAGCTGATAGAGTTGAAGTTGAGTTTGCAACAACAGGAGGTGATTCCCGCCCCCAGTTTTTGGCACGGAGTTCAATGACAGATCCCAGGAATGCCTTGATGGATCTGCCATAGATAACATAAATAACAATTCATTATTAATGCAAGACTTTTTTTTACATGCTGAAAATTATTTCTTATCCCCAGCTTCGATAGCCTCAGCAGAATTGTATCCCAGCAAAGACATTAATGAAAGCCTTTCTATGACATTCCACCAATATATACTTGAAAAGTTTGTGTTTTCTGACAAAGATTGCAAGATAAATTGGAAACCCTCTGAGTGATATCCACCATGTTTTCACAAAAGCAAGTTGAATAATTCTGCTTGGCTCTTAAAAATAAATACCTCTTATTAACCAAGTGTAAGGGCCATAGTCTGTAAGTTATGGACCAAGTTTTTTTCACTGCCTTATGGCTTGAGCACATAGCTCACAAGCCATAAAAAAGTGGAAAAAAACGAGGTTCCATAATTCACATGTGGACCAACCAAAACAAGGGAATTTCAATTTTTTTATCTAAACTCACCAAACACTTTCATACAATGTGGTTACAGTTACCTTCCTTGAGCTGAACTTGGTTGAACAATTGTTTGAATTTCATTGAATATTTCAGCTACTTTGGCTTGTACCTCATTGTCAACAAACAGTGGATCCTCTAGTAAGCACCCTGTAAGCTACAATAAAGAATGTATGAACAGTCAAATGGAGTTTATGGCCTTTATAAACAAACTACAAACTACTGCCATGGATGTAAATTACAAAGTTATATTACCTTAAGAATACGACCAGCATAAAGGAGCGAGTCATCGGTTCCATGCTTGATCAGGGTTATCAGCATCTCTAATAGTTTTTTCCCCAAAATTTCTACAGGTTGTGGCTGCCCTTCAAACTAAATATCACACTTTGTAAACATTCAAAGGAAAATGATGGTGACTACAACAATAATACCAGCAAACAATGATGACAGTGATGACAACCAAGAGAACAATAACAACAACAACACCAACAATTGCAGTGATGTCAACATTATCAACAAGCACAAAGCTACTGTATATTACCAACAATAGCAGTGATGATGATAACGAATACAATAAAACTTACTCTAAATGTACTAAACAACTCGGCAAGGAACATAGCAAATCCATGGACTCTTGCAACAGTTTCTTCGTCTTTTAGTAGTTCTTCTCGCTTCTTATGTTCTTCTGCACACCTGTTTCAAAAACAAGAAATTATTACATGTATCTTCCTGCTTAATAGATTTCAGTTGAAAAACTCAAAAATGATGGGGAGAATGAAGAAGGTTGAGGCCAGTTGGGACATGCACCTAGGCAAAGTGGATTAGCCTAAACAAGCTACTGGAGGTAAATTTTGTATTTTAAAAGGAAAATAAAAATTTCTCCTGTGTTCATTATACTTGACCTTGTGAGAAATATAGTTCTAAAAGTCTTGGAACCATCTTTAATATCATCCAGTTCTTTCCTTCTTGCAATAAGATCACAAAGTCTGGCTCCAGTGTAGGTGAAATTTGTTTGTAAAATAGACTGGAGATAAAAGAAAATAGGAAAAAATAAAGTCTTGATACACAGCCTTGTGGTTGGCTAAGGCTGTATTCATTGTGAAGGCTTGTTCCAATCTCTTCCGGTTGCAATGTTTTGGTTGCTACATGTAAGTTTGACAGTGAGATCACTCTTAACAGAACTTGGGCCATATTGAAAAAATGTTTGCATTGCAACTGGAAGAGATTGGAACGAGCCTTCGACAAATGAGAGTCGCGTAAGAATTGATCCGGGCGAGAGCCAATCAGAAATCTCTTCTTATTTTGGGTCACAGAGAACACAATATCTGGCAAACTTTCGCAGACGGTTATTATGGGTAGACAACTGTCTGCACGCAGGCTACCCAGGGTAGGCTTTAATAAAATTTTGTATCTCCCTTTAATGTCCAAAAAAAGTTGAAATCCCCCCCATTAACTGATAAGAAAATTTTCAGATCCCCCCAGAATTTCACCTGTGCCCCCCAAGCCATACATAATGAATGCAGCCTAAGTTGTTTGGGCATCAGTCTGTTGTGTGGGAGGTCATGAGTTACTCCCTGGCCAAAGCAATATGCAGAGTCAAAACAACTGAGCCTGGACAAGGTGCTACAGAATACAGAATATGGTTAGTCCATGTATTTTCCCATATATACAAACATGAGGGACCTTGGGTGCAAAGCCTGCTTGGCTTTCTGTCCACATAATATTAAGTGTAAATCTAAAGAGAAAATTTCTTAAAAAGTAAGGAGAGCCCAAAATCTCTGAAATAAATAATAGTTTGGATACATGCATACTAATAAAATATGGACACATTGCCATCAAACAAGGAACCATCAACCAAGTACATATATTTTGATTGCTACCCTTGCTTCCCAATAGGCCACTTCTAAGCTCTCAAAAGTGATTCATGAAGGCAAGGCTTTGTGCACAATCACGCTTGGTGGTGTGAAATGACTGACATTTCTTTGACTTTTTCTGTTGCTTACAAATGCAAGTGTTTATTTTTACAAGTGAACTGCAAACAAGTCACAGAGAAAAGAGTGCTGAATAAGTCAGTTGTTTTCACTCCACAAAGTGGAGTGAAAACAAAGCCTCACCTTTATGCATCATTTTTGAGAACTTGGAAATGGCCCATTAAACAAAGGCAACAGTACACAACTGATGAAGAAAGGTTTAACCACTCTAGACACAACTTCCTTCTCTTACCTGCTCAATAATCACCCTTGCTACCTCATTCAAAGTACTAACATCATGTATTCTAGCTTTCCATGCCAGCACCAAGTCATCAACCACAAGATCAAATTCTCCAGGACTGTATGTCAGTCTATCTAAAGTTTCTTTTACATAATTTACAACTTCTTGGTCTGGTGGTTGTACAGCTGGTTCTTGGAGTTTGACTGGTATGGTAAATCTTGGCACAAATTCCTTGGCATTTACATTAAGTACTGGCTTACTGGGTATTGCATTTCCTGTGACATCTTGAATTGATATTCAAAAGTAAAAGAAACAAAATTTACCATTTATTGTTTGTATAATAAATTATGTTTACAGAGTCTGATATGAACACAAGGGCTGTTCACCAAGAACTCAAATCAGAGGGTGTTCCTTTTCATCATTCTGTTATCAAGTAGTAATCTCAAGTGCTGTGATTTGCTTAGCAGATGTTATTCATTTTGTACCAAGACTATGTCTCTTTTGTACCAAGACTGTGCTGTGTGCCGTGATTCTTTACGAAGGTTACTCTATAGTAAGCACTTTTTTATGCTACATTCCAAAAATCATTGTTAAGTTAAAAGGATCTAAACCTCTTCTTATTCTTTAATGCACTATGTCACCAATTTTTGAGGATCCTACATGTAGTTTCATTAATTTGCTTGTCCGAAATTCAAAAAAAGACTAGGCACAAACTATCTCGTCCTCAAAATCAATCCCAGAATTCAATACAAGATGGTGGCACCTTTCCATCCTGTCCTCAAAATCAGCCCCACAATTCTGTGTGGCACAAGTTCGTTCCAGTCCTCTCTTGAATTTTGGAAAGGTGAACTGCCTATTCTACTCATCTATGTTTATTGTCATCAGGCATGTGAGCATTTGAACAGGCCCAACATATGAAAGCAATTTAGCATGAGCAATATGAAGGACACCACCTTTGAGCGATGACCTACAATGGCAAATTGTCTGGCTCAGATTTCAGATTGCCAGCCAACAACCTTTTTGAAATAGGTACATGCAACTAGAACCAAAATCTTAGCGCAGGAAGTTTAAGAAATCAAACTTATTATCTTAAGCCTGTGATGAATTCAGCTTGTCAGATGGGAAAAAGAATATTATTTTGTTGTGAAGGGATAAAACACCAGTAAGAAGTTGCCTTTGAAAGAAAAAAATAATATATCATGCTGAACTGAGTAGCACTTTTTCACACAATTCACATCAAACACGAGGAAAAAACAACAGACAAGTTATAACCACCGAAAGTTTCACGAAATGAATTAAACAATTTGACATTCAACAACATTAAAAATATGATTTAAAAATATCAAATAATCAAAAAGGAGATGAAATGACAGATAAAACAGAGAATCCAGGGATACAAATACTTAAAAGGGAGAATGGACGAAAAATGTGAAATTTCTCAAAAAGGGTCTGTTGTCTGATACCCAGGATGGCAACCAACTATCGAAAGTATTCAGTTTTTTTCAAAAACTTTTCTAAGGAAAACAGTTTTTTCGCAGGAGAAAATAACATCATGGCACAAAATTACAACACTACATTGGAAAATAAGAAGTTAAAGTAAATTAAGTGAGAAAAACAAGCCGTTTTCGTAAAGTAAAACATACGTTACCTGATTTCATAGGGACGCCATCTTGTGCTGGTTTTTGTGAAGGTTGACCTGGTCTTCTTAGAGGTGTTTGGTAGCTTGAAGCTTGAATTCCACGTCCAGTAACCTTATCAGACATTTTACACGATTAGTTTTGGTTATAAAATCATTTTACGGGCCAGAAAAATTGTTTAAATGAAGGTCACTTCATCGATAAACCAACAGAAAACAACCCACGATGTGTTTTTCCACTATCTTGTTCTCAGGCTCAACTCAACCACAGGCAACCCGCAAAAGCTCACATATCGACGTCACTTCCGTGTCCAAAATATAGAGCTGTTTAGTTGTGACGTATTTCCGGGTCCAATTTTTCACAAAATGCGCTAAAATAAAACCAAAACGTTTATCCACAATTCTTCCTCCACCTGTCATAAACAGACCTATGTACACCAATTCTTACTTTGAAGAGCAAAGCAAGAAAAATCCTCAAAGAACTGCTTTTCATTTTGGACCCGTAGTCGTTTTTCGTTCGAATTACATCACACTTAACAGCTCTATAGAAGGCAATAATACTTTGAACACTTGTGAATACTTTGCACAGTGAAAATTGTCATAGGGAGTGGTCATTTAGAGGGTGGGCTAGTGCAAATAAGGGGTAGTTCAGGGATTTTTATGCACATATAAACAGTAAAAAGGATTCTGAAAGAAAAAATAATGCTTAATGAAAATGGGGGTAAGAAAAAAGGAAACATGGCACCAGTGATAACTTTTTTGGCAAAATCCCATTTTGGCAATTCTATTTCCCATTCCCAGGGAGCTGAATTTACAGCAGTATGTGCAAAAGTATGACCACATTTAATGTATTTGCATACTTTTATGCATGGCATTTTTGCTGCCAAATGAGCTTTTACACACCATATTGGGTAAAACCAGAGAGCTTCTCATGTGTTGAAATGTGTTGGTTTAACATACAAAAGATTGTGCATAAAAGTAGGCAAATACATTAAAAGTGGTCATACTTTTCTGCATCATGCAATAAGTCCTGCTTTATCAAATTCTTTCTTCTCAATGCAAAATCAAGAATCCCAGTTCTATTAGTTTTTTAAAGCTAGCTAGACTACAGCAACTGAGGTAGAATATGAGTTTTGAGGTACATCTTAAAGAGATTATTCCATCTTAAATAAAACTCAACACTTTCCCAGATCATCTTTTTTCACAAAATATGAAACAAGGGGGTCTAATATACAATGTGATTTATTTTACAAATTTCACAAACCTTAGCAAGATAGATATTCATAATGAGAAGTTCCAGAAGGTACCCATATCCCCTTGATGGAATGGGAAATTTAACAGCTAGACCTGGAGCCCAAATGAGCTGCAAGTCAAAAGCTAATGTGGTGTAGCAAAACAAGGCATTTGACTCTTAGCCCATGAGGATCCCCATCTCCCTTCTGAATTCATTCCTGTTCTATGAAGGAGATACAGATATAGTTTTGGGAATTTCACATTGGTACCTTGCACAATCTTTACAACTAACAATATTATCTTAAGATGTTTTTGAATAATTAATAGACCTTATTCGCTTGGGCGTATTTGTTTTCCCAATACAGGTCACGTGTCATTCCTTTGGGACTTTTTCCTTTGTTTAATGGTAACACTATTGAGAAGATACATTAATATGGATAAACCTCAAACAAAGAATCTTATTCCCAAGAGGTCTGAATTGGGAACACATTATGCCCAAGCGAATAAGGTCTATTCTTCATTTTATTTATTTACAGTGATTATGTGCTTAAAATATTGTCCTAGTTATTGTGGCTTCAGAAATGTATCATTGTTATAACCAATTTTTATTAATCGAGGACCATAGTAATCTATGACATACTCTGATTTGTCAGCAGGGCCAATAACCTGAAATGTAACCACACAATCAGTGAAGTACCAATTAATGCTGATATTATGATATCATTATCATTCCTATTGTAATCATCAACATATTATTGTCTTCATACATTACATCATCATTGTGGTTAAGAAGAACATTATTCACCACCACCACCACCACCACCACCACCAGGTGGTGGTGGTGGTGGAGGTAGTGTATTCTTTACTTTGCTGTTGGTAGTTGTGAATATTTTTACACTGAAATGAGGCTAAGCCTGAGTAAATGAGTCTGTAATCAAGAAACGCAGCGGTATTTTGTGAACTTGAAAAGGGTCAATTATCATCATCTACCTGTTACATGAGTTGATTCAAAATCCAAGTAGAACATATAAAAGAATTTGATTTGGTAATTCATAGTAAAGTAACTAGCATACCTGTGTTGCTATCAAAAGAATGTCTATCAATTGGAATAAGAAGAAAAATCCTAGAGTACAAAACTTTAATAGACCTGTAAGAAAATTATAGATAACAATTAATAACAATAAATAGATAGCTAGTCCTTTTCTGCACTATTCATTTATAAAAAGAAATTATTTCTGCAGGTTTTACACTGTGGCCATGTGTAATATCTTACCAATTGCAGGGTATCCCAGGTAGAATCTGTCAATACCAAACATGCCAAGAAATATAGACAGAAGTAGTGCTGTTTTATAGGAATAGCCATTCCTAAAAAATATCGAAGATAAACATTGTTCTTGAAAACCTTTTATACCACAGAAGTTGAGCTAAATCATTATTTGTTCAAGAAAGAATTACATAGTTAGAACTTACGTATATCTACAGGGCATATCCCTTTTGAACTTGGTGACAAGGTTTCCATTAGATTCACATTTTAATCCATCAGTCAAATTGCATTCAACTGTGAAGCAGGAACATGTATACATTATATCAAAACGTCTATTTAAAATAACTCCTTTACTACCCCCCTGGTTCTCTGTGCCCATTTCTTCACACTGTCATAGGTGCACTCCCTCAACAGAAAGACTCCTAAGATTGTCATATTTTTATTGCCTATTCTAATTCATACTGGTCACTGTTAACTACCAGCTAACATTCCCAGTCCATAGTATCAGCTAACACTGTGACTTCCAGTAGTCTCCATGGTGCACGGGGAAAGTTGAATTCCTGAGTGCAAGGCTCAAAATAATGGCCTTTCAGTGGCTTGACATGATGACTGGCCACATTAATTTTAGCTCGGACATACTTTCTTTCTGGCCAGTTACTATGTTTAGCATTTGGCTATTGAATGTGAAGTAAGAGGCAATTGTTCAAACAAGTGCCAATTTGGACTGGATATCTTGCTTTGACCAGCTGTTATTTTGAGGCCTGGGGTGACTCCATCTTGTTATCAATTACATGGCATGTTAGGCCCAGTTCAGACATCAAATTTTCATTGAATCTAATTACCTTTGATGATGAGTGCTGTTTTTCTTTGAAACTAGTAGAATTATGTATACCAAACTTAACCCATGCTGTCACCCAGTGCTAAGTAATATAGAGCTGATGTCTTATATAGTAGTTCTCAGCGTTTTCTTAGCGATTATCCTTAATGGGCAATTAGATTCGATGCAGCAAAAGTTCAACACCTGAACTGGGCCTTACAACTGACACATGATCAGGGCTTGAGACTAACGGTAGCCAACTAGCCACAGACTAGTAAAAAGTCCATTTTGGCTAGTGGTTTTTGCACTTCACTAGCCAATTTAGCAAGTGAAAAATATGGTTTGGCTAGTTAATCAAACCTGTCACTACCCAATGGGCTAGCAAGCTGAAAAGTTAGTCTCGAGCCCTGCATGATGCTGACCTTGGACTCTGACACATGTTCTAATTAATCTCCAACCATGCTATTTCCCTTTTATAGTATCTTCTGTCTGGTGTAAGCATTCCCAGTCAGCTTTTACCCCCATGCCCAAAGGATTTCCCTCTCATTTAATTTCAATTCATAGCCCCAGGAAAATTTGTCTGAAGGCCTCAACCAAGGTACTTTATTAAGCTCCAGGTTTGCTTTGACATCGCATGATATACAAATCATGTAATGCACCTAACATCTTATGCCCAAAAAGCACTATATATCTTTTTACTAAAGCTTGTCAAAAAATTGTAATAATTATTATTAAATAAGCTGTCTAATAAGTTATAAACAACAACTACGAAACGGTGTTTAATACCTTTTACAGTATGATTCTTATTGCATCCTGCCGCAGATTGGGTTTTCGAGTCGATAACTGGCTCATCGCATTTGTATATAAGCAAAGTCAAGGATTAAATATACTACATATCAAGAAAGGTTATTAATGTGAATAAAATAAAGAAATAGGACGCACTAAAATTGAGGTAAACTATCGAGACAAGAAGGATACTGTCCATCGAGTAGATCCTCGCATTTCACTACATCTTTATATTCGCCCACGCCAATACACACCAGTGTACATATTAATAACAATACTATCGAAGAATAACGCCGAAGGATCATTTTAAATCCATTTAATGTTAAAAAGACCGCCGTGAAAGATTCGCTTTCCTCGAGACGCAGTCATCCGCCATCTTGAAAATGAAGTTTGACTGACGAGCCTCAGTCTCATGTTAAAAACACAGGAACTCCAATTTGAAACCCAAGGCCAAAACATAGTGATTCGTCAAGAATTACTTTCTTTACTAGTTTTCATTTTATTTCATTATTTATGAAGCTGAAATATTTTAACCATCAATTTTAACTTTAACAATTCTTTAGAAACAATTTTACACTTTCTTTCACTTTCTTTCTTTCTTTTACACTTTCTTTCATTTGTGTGTTGGGTTCCCTGTCCTTTTCTCCCCAGTTTCCCCCTGTACGCGCATATTCATTCAAATTTTCTTGGCGGTAAAAACAAAAAATACATTTTGTTTTAGATTTAGGCGAAAATTCTTGATTAGATATTTCTGATTGCGAGCTAAAGGTCTGAGTAGATAAATAGACGTTTTTAGCTATGATTTGTGAAGAAGAAGTGAAGAAATGGTTGAATATTTTACAAAAATCATCCGTGGAAAGTGACAAAAGGGAAAATAATCAAATCTTGTATGACAGCTTGGAGGATTTGACAACTTTTTTGAATCAACTCAAAGACTTCATAGAGAAAAAGGTTTCATTTATTATTGTTTGTTTTCTGAGCTAATATATTAGTAATGCATGTATCAATGTAAACCCCGAGAGAGGGGGGGGGTCGGGCATATGTGGGGCATTTGTATTTTCTTCAATGATTTTTGTCAAAATTCCCCACCCTGGGGAAAGACAAAGACAAAATAAGTCAAATGTGGTCAAATTTCCCTGCCCTCACAGTCACCCATTCCAAAAATAAAAGTAAAGATATGTTAAAATGCCATACCCTGGGGCAAACAAAGAGATAATATTCCCCAGGGTGGGAACACTGAGAGTGATCAAATGCCCCATATATGCCCAACCCCCCTCTCGGGCTTTACATTGATACATGCATAACCCCTTCCAGGAGGTTTATGCACCAGTCAATGTGAATCCTCCCTCCATCCTGGGCATGACCGGGGACTTGGAATTTGACATGTGAAAATGGCAAAATGCCTTCATCCCCAGGGGAATGTTACTGATCCAGTACCCATACACTTATCCCTCTCTTGAAAAGTTAAAATTGGACCTGGTTACAAGGAGAGTAGGGAGGCAAAAGACGGAGATTTCCCTCTGCTATGGGGGGCGGGGTATTCAAAAAGGATTTGAATAGAAGGTAAATACCCACACATTTTCTGGTTGTCCTGATGGGCAGGGGCTGGGATTTACATTAACTGGTGCAATACCCTCATTAGGCCATTTCCACCCCTTGGAAACAGAAATCACAAATCACCCCCCCCCCCCCTGAAGAGATAGTATGGACATTTTCTAGAATCACATGCCTTGATATGTTTTGTTTTTGTCATTCATTTGCAGGGAAACCCAAGAGCAATTCTCCAGGAAATTCCAAGTGTTGGGAAACTACTTGGAACATTAACCCAAAACTATATAGTACAATGTTCAGGTGAATATGGGTTGAACTGGAAATGCATGTAGAGGGGGAGGGCCTAGAAGTTGAGTCATAATGACAGGTCAACTTGTTTGTTAGAACCCCACTCCCCACCCCACTTTGACAAGTAAACACAAATACATGGTGCTGTAGTAGGGGGAGGGGGCAAATTGAGTAATTGAATATACCCTAAGCAGACCTCTCTAACCCATTACCCCTCATTAGATCCAAATAATCTCCCACAAAGTTTCTGTATTTCTTCCAGAGAATGTTGTAAAAGTCTTATTTCATTGTATCATATCTCTGTCTTCTGTGGGGAATTCAGCAGACAGTGCAGCAAGAAAGACCGTGGCCTGGACACAGGTGTGCAACTGAATTTTAGTTAGATGAATACCGATAATGGACAAGGATTTTATATCCAGCTAATATTTTGAATATAACGTTACACATCTTTTTAATAGCAATGTGCATGTGAGAGGGGAGTCCAAGCTGTATATTATACCATTCAAAACGTTTGTCTGACCTCTATATTTAACTGTAGGTTTCTAGTCTCCCAATGAATTTAAATATAGTTTTCTTCTTATTATTGTAAAGAAGATGATTTTTGAATCCACTAGTCACAGCTTCGGCACATGGTGAGCCCAAGTCCAACGTGTCCATCATCTGTCCTTCTGATCAGTCAGTTTATTGGTAACACAGCAACAGAAGTAACTCAAACAATGACTGAGAAGGTAAGTTAAACCTCATCGGCAATGATGAGGATGGGCATAGGTGCCTCAGTGCTGTCTAGTAGGACGCGCGTGTCCCCTGCGGCAAGGTGGTAACCATGGAGACCACCCATGGTCCACCACCTGGCACCCGTCACACTGACCACTGTCGGTGGAGGTATACTTACCTTCTATGTATATACTTACCTGGGAGTGGTGGGAGGGGAGCAAAAATCTTCAAGCAAAAGCTGCAGCAAAGCACGAGGGCAATGACAGCCCTTGCAGAGAAGGGGCACCCCACAGATTCTGGATAACCACTGACCGTGGACTGCGAAAGGCACAGGGAATCCAGCACAGAGTAGGCAAAAACCTGGCAATAAGCAGCAGGAACAAGCAGCACCAAGCAGCACAATAGCAGCCCAAAAGCAGCCACAGCTAGGAAGTGCCATGAATTATATCAGCTGCAGCCATGCCTCAAGTTTTAACTTTGACTAAATTCATTTAGTCATCATTAAAAGGGAGTTTATGTGTGATCTGGGGAAAGTTTCAGGGACTTGTCATACCTAAGGCTGGGGGCAGGGAAATGTAATAGTAAGGGGGCACTCTCCACTGACTTCAACAAATCATGCCTTTGCTACATGCAATACCAAATAGAAAGGATCCCTTGGATATGTTCTGTAAGGCTTATCGAAGTATAATTTAGATGGGGCATCAAGAAGGGAAAGTGGTAATTTACTCACTTTTAGCTAACTGGGATATACCAAACCAGAGTCTTAACAAGCCTATATGCCTTGAGGCAATGATATTTCAGCTTGTATGGTCATTGCTCATGAGAACACAACATACGTGCTAATTCCTAGTGGCCTGCAGAAAAAGTAGAACATGCAGTGGTGATGTTCTTTTGTGACATCAAAATTTCTCCCACCTACTAAAGTATGTCATTTCACAAATGTGATTTGATGTGAGGAAGTATAGTGATAGCTTATTGAAATGCAGAGCAAAATATTGTGGGCTGGCAAACTGAATACAGTAACATTTCGGCCTGAGGGCTGAAATAAAAAAGACGGGAGGCAAGGGGAAGGGCTGGCACCCTTTCATATTCACTGATTTTCACTCACATTTTTAATCACAATTAACACTTTAATTTAAACAGGTTATTAACTCTATTTGTTATGACCTGATGAAACATGATGGGACAAAATGGAGCCCCTTAGTCAAGTAAGTAATAAAATTACTTCCAATTTCTTTTCCCTAAAAGAAAAGCCAGTAATGTGTTGCTCGTATCTATCCGAAAAATGTTTATTTCTGAAAAAAAGATATTGGATTTGTTTTGTTTTTGTCTGCGGACATTTCAATTTCGCAATGTCAAAAGGAGGGCCCAAGGTTACACGTCACGCATTATCGTAATCGAAGCGTGACCAAGAATAACATGGCAGCAGAAAGGGAAGAAAGTCGACAACAAGCGAAACCATATTTCAGTGAAAAATATGGTTTTCCAGACGTCGTGCTTTTGAAGATCTTCAGTAACTTATCTATTCATGACTTGGGAAGGGCTTGCTTGGTTTGTAAACAGTGGAACAGTGTTATCCATTCGGACACACTCTGGAAGAAGTTCGTACCAAAATGGCCATGGTTCGAACCGCCACCCAAGGCTCATGGTTCCTATCAGATAGTTTCTAAGCTGTGGAAGAAAAAAAGCGTTCGAATTGGCAACGAAAGGTGGCTTCCCAACCCAATGCCGGAGCTCGTGAAGTACGAGAAGCGGCTGAGAAAGGCAGAATTTCATAATTATTATACCCGTTGTTCTTCCATGACGTTGATAGCAAGGCTAAATCCACGTTATGAATTCACGACCAAAGGGAAGGATTCTGAAGATGCAACGATGGATGAAATTTGCGAGGAAATATGGGAGAATTTTGGACGCAAAGATGAGCATCCTTTGGCAGTTCATTCCCACAAGGACGTCATGAAGATGGCCAAATTCAAAACTCGTCAACAGGCCATGAAAAAAATTTTGGAGACGTTAGAACCTAGGTGGTTTCTGGATGCTCTAGACCTCGAACGTTATAAACTAGACGAAGAGGGAGAAATAACTAATGAAGGAGGCAGAGATCAAGAGGTTAGAAACCTACCAGAAGAGGATATAGAAGAGAAAGTAGCAGTCTCTGATTCTGGGAGTATATTTGGATCATACGGAGACAAAACAGCCTGGAAGACACGAATCAACAAGCGACTTCCTGTAGAGCTTTATCGCAAAATTAAAGCTTTTTTCGCCGATGGTAGTGAGCGGTTCATTGAATATTTTCTAAGTGATGGCTGTTTTAACGAAAATTTCGAATATGCATACTCGCTCTTGATTAGTAACACAGCAGTTTTTCATATCAAACAGTTCTATGAGCTGTAAGGAATTGAAGGTTGATTATAATACAGATTGTAGACTAGTCTATTGATTATAAATTCACTTTTCTGGGATAATAAAATAGACGAGTTTCCGAGCTACGTCACCCATTGTTTTCATCATTTTGTAAACAAACCTTTTTTACCATGAAAAGCACGAGTATTTTTGATAAAAGCTGTTATCAAATATTTCCATAGCTATTTAAACTCAGTAAACTATATTTGGCTTTCGTCTCTCGCGAATTGCATGAAAGCCGTACCGCGAAATACCGCGTTTTGCAATAATTTTGCCTACAAGTATGCGCGCGCACACTTGTAGGCAACAAAATAGAAGTGTGAACATACATTTGAAAGTGTTCTATATGAGTACTACCTTATAGCTAAGAAATAATTTTCGGATGACTTAAAGTAACACCGCGCACATTTATTTGAACAATATATTAACAATAAGGGGAGGGTCATCCTTTTTTATGTACCTCAAAATGAGAGAGGTATCAAAAGTTTTGCAAGTGTTTTGGGCGCATTTTTTGGTATCCATCGAAGGCAGGAGCTGATCATTTCTTGCATGGGGAGGGGGCCAAAAATAAAAATCATCATAGCAAAATAGACTTTAATAGTAAATCTTTCAGAGGGAACTAACCAATCAGCGTGAAGTGAACTCGCACAACTTGTTAGCATTACCCCGAGGGAAGAAAATTACAGCGCCATTGCTGCCCTGACCTGGGGTAGGGGTTCTGACTCGACCAAATTTCTTAATTGTAACTGAGTTTTTTTCAAAGAAATTTAGACCATATGACTTTCAGACCATTCTTATATTTTGTAATCAAAAATTCTTTCTATATAATTCGGTTTTACAGCTTAAAATCGATATTATAAATCTCTTATATACTACCTCCCCTAAGAATAGAGTGGTTTCATTAACCCGTGAAACAAAGTGTACTAATTAGAGTGTAATAGTCAGATAGACACAATAAAAAACAAAAGAAGTGTGATAAAGCGTAATACGCTAAAGTGTATTTCACGGGTTAATGAAAACCACTCCAACAAACCAAACCAAACAGAGTCTTGCATGCCGGTTTTGCCCGCAGTAGTAATTCAACTGCGGAACAGGCATTTTTTTCTTCTTAAAATGAAGCAATTTAGTCATTTTCAGTATTTGACATGTTTTACCAGGGTAGTGCCTTTGTAATTTTCCTGAAAATGTATATTTTGGAACATAAACTGTGTAGATTTTGGAAAGTGAATTGTGTAAGTCAAACCATTCAAAACTATCAGAATTCCCACTGGTATTTGCAGTCCATGCCAACAAGTTTGGAGTTTTGTCATGGAGGTGCGGTTACAAATAATTTACCAAGGAATGCACATACTCCCCCCCGCTATATATACTAGTAATATTTGATAAGTCGCTAACGTGCGCTGTCCATAAATCATTTGAGGTATGATAGTTTGGGCTACCTGTGGTTCCAAGATGGCAGCTGAAGTGCTCGAAAGTGATAGCCAAGATGGCTCGTTTTACAGCCTTCCTGAGGTTGTCATCATACATGTCTTTCGTCATCTACCCATGAGAGATGTGGTAGTAGCTTGCTACGTTTGTAAGGAGTGGAATAGGTTAGCCCGACTGGACGTGGTTTGGAAGAAATTCAT
>JAAAQI020018680.1:0-16895 GCA_011800005.2 Stichodactyla mertensii | reverse complement strand
AAAGAAGGTAGGGGGAAGAGGGGGGGGTGGGGGGAGGGATAATAATAATGGTTGGAGGGCGGGAGGACGAAAAAAAAAAAAAGAAGGGGGGGGGGGGGGGGGGGGGGGGGGGGGGGGGTCAGGTAAAAAATACGAAAACGAAGAGGGGCTGGTGTAAATATTCATAGACAGATTCCGAACCCCACATAAAAAATTAACGGTCCCCGAGTCACTAAGAACCTAAAACTTTGTAGACCTGAGTTTGAGCTAGAAACAACTTTAAAAACCTGGCCGGCTTTGCTTTTCGAGAACGGACTGAGGAGTTGAGAAGCCCCATTGAGCACTGAGCATAATCTAAGATTACCTGGTGAACTCTAGGAAGAATTAGCTTAATTAATCAATCGAACGACGCCACAGAATGTTGGGAATCTCGGCTGTTATTCGCAACGAAAAATAATGTCTACGATCACTAAAAAACGCTGTATAATTTTCTAAAATCTTGAGTTTGTGCTGAATACAGCTTGTATCGTTGTATAGGATGTCAAGGAATGATTGATTACAAAATATTAGTTTTCATGTCTACGCAGGAGAACCACACGGATTCTTCCAGACTTTGGTGTCCGACTGAGGTTTCTTTTCCCTTTTTTTAATCTAAAAACATGTTTACTTGTTCGGGGCCTGTGTGTATACTTTTCAGCCTATGTTATTCTGATCGATTTCAAATTGGATTTCAAAGATAATGTAGAATTTTTTAAAGACTTATGAACACCTTGTGAAGTGATGTTCTAGAAAATTCGAATTATGTATGAATGAAGTTTTGTTATTGAATACTGAATGCTGCTAATCTATATGATAATACCCTTTCATAGTTTATTGATGTAGACAGTTCATCATCCATAAAGTCAATATTCTACGTTCTACTTGACAAAAACTTTTGTCACATTTTCTCCCGATTTAAATCGCTTTTTCTCTACCCTCGTTCAGATGAAATATTCAGAAATATTCCTTCATTTATCAGTAAATTTATAGGATCATTCCCCGACACTATTTATTAGAAACTTTATTTTCACTGTTTAAATTTTCTAGTGTGTGTGTGTTTTCGCGCTTTGTCGAAAAAGCGGGCCTAGAGCTACTACACCAAATATTCCGTTTTGTTTTCTGAATATATTCCAATGTTTGTCGTTTATCATTTTGAAAGAACCACGCCGTCCAACATTATTGTTCTCGCGCGCGAGATTATAGCTTTACAACTAACTAGCATTCATTATCATTCGTCCAGAGTTGCCTTTGATTTATAGCTGTTTTTTCAGTAAGACGCGAAGAATGGCTGACGATAATTACAAATTCTGAGCTGAAAATATTGGTCACCGTCCCTTGACTTGTGTGTAAATAGTGAGGGCAAGATGGATGGCTTTTTTTATTCTCTTATTTTGAAGAAACACAAAATCGCTTAATCTTTTTGTAGCGAAGAGAATTCATTCTCTTGTGAAGTATTGTTCAGAATAGCTGTATTCTCTCTTGCTTGGGCTTATCTTCAAATTCACATGATCTCGTGGTCGTATTTACCGGGGTCCCATCCCCGAGATCAACGGATAAACTGAAGTGAGAGTCTCCGAAAAATGCTGTTTTACTGGTTTTCCGTTTAAGAGGAGGGGGTCTCCTTTGTTTCTTGCCCTCTACCTTAAGATAACCCCCTGCTGCACAAAACCGTGCCGTTACTGTCTTCGCATTAACGTTATCGGGGATTGGCACACAACGGCAGAATTTACTTCCCGTAGCTCCCGTAGTCGTAGCTCTGGATCTTGTCCCGCGAATGTATATACTTCCATCTTCGACTTTCCACTCTACTTCTTCTGGTTTGTAATTCCCGATTTCGAATGAAGCTATTTGAATTGTTTCTGCGCTTGATTCCAAGCTTTCTTCTACACTTTCTTCACTGAAAAAATCCTCAACAAGTTTGGATTCTACTATATCTCGATACGTATTATTGGCACTCCCATGTAAACTGCAAAAAGAATGAAAAATAAACAAACATGGCGATAACGATAAAAGAGCGATTGACGATATCAATGTGCAATAAATCTAATTGGTCTTCATGGTTTTTGATGCTGTAATTATGATTTCAGGATTAAGGAAATACTTAAATCCTACAATCTAACTTTCTAACTCATCATTGAAAATAGAAAACTAAAGGAAAAATGCAAGAAAAATAAGTAATGAGAAATTTATTCATAAAAACAAAAAATTACGTTCGAAAACTCAAACTTTCTCTTTCCCTTATTAAACAAAACATTCCCCAAATTTATTCAAATCATTAGTCGTCTAAACAAAGTAATAAGCGAACAAAAATGGCACAGCCCTTACGCCAATGATGCTTGGGAATTCATTTAATTTAAGGAGAATTTTAGCTATTTCAGATACGACCAAGATTGATCTTTTATAAAAATCACAATATTCTGTTCTACCACGGTACCACGGTATAAACAAGAGGGTCGTTTTAACAGGACATTCAGAAGTGCTTTAGAAGTTTCTAGAAACAGCTTACATGGGATGACACGTGCTTTGAGCCCGAGAACTCAAACAAAAATAATAATTTAATTGTTTCCCATAAAAATTTTGGCTTCGAGTCGAATCTTAAAATTTCTTCCTAAAAAAAGTAAGGACTGAATTTACCTTGTGTTTAACCGGCTGAAATCTTTCTGAAATTCAACTTAGAACAATGTGAATGTCTTTATTCCGAAATCTTGACAACAACAACAACAAAACGGTTTTAATAGAAAGAGAAAGATTTCTTCGTCCGCTGTAAATATCCAAAGAACGCCTCGCTTGTGCTTGCCATTTGGTTGGTGATTCGTCGATTAGTGGTAAATATGATCGTACAGCTTTGTCTGGGGGATAGTTTTGGTTTTAGTCCAATTGGATGAATTGGCCGTGGGCATTGGTATTCGATATTCTTCGACTAACCGTCTTCAATAGAGGGTATCAGCTCAAAGAATTGATAAAAAATATATATGAGTATATCTGCTGACTAAATGTCTGTGTACACGGCTCTTACCCGTCTTGAAGAAGGTTGACCAAGGTTTGGTGAGAGTTTGAATTAGCCATATGCAGATTTAAAGGTCTGCTGCGGCCAAGAAATACTCATAAATCTCAAAACATATCACTTCCACTCCAGAGAGACACAATCCACAGAAATGTGTGGTTAAAAGGCGCGCTTTTTCACTTCTTTGGGATGTCGAGTGCGTCTTACACAACCAAAACCATGTTGTTCTGACGTTCCGGTCGGCGACCAAATTGTACTAGAAAGTTCCGTGTACCTCTTAATGAAACACACGGAATTAGCATGAGTAAATAAAGCTAGGGCAGTTGCCTCGGTACTTCAGCAAGCTATTTGTACAAGCCCATCACAAGACAACACTTCTACCTTGTTTTGCTGTCAGTGGAATATTCCAGATAAGACGTTGCTTTAAAACTCGATTCACGAGAATGATTTCCCTCGTAGTTTACTAGAAAATGAATCGATTTTGTCAAGCTGCTTGACATGCCATGTTTTATTTCTTCCAGAAGTTTCTGAATTGCCCGCGGGGCTCGGATTGGTTGAGACGGTTCTCAATGGTGACCTGTTGTACAGCCGTTTTTATCAATATTATTATTGGTCTTCAAAGTTCCCAATCCACGCGGAACTGAAGCGTCCAAGCTGTGGCCTGTTTAAACTTTCAGTCTATTGATTATTATTCTCGCTGCCGGTTCTATTTTCAATTTCTAATTTGTGCCTGGGCACGCGTGAGCCACGTGTTTATATTTATTTTACATGGAGACTAGTCAAGCCTGCCAATACAAATACGACTATGAAAAAAGAAAGGGAAAAAAAAAATCAAACATCTTCCTGCTCGATCATAGCGGGATGGCTGCCTGCTCGTCAGTCTAATAAACGGATTACCAGCATGACAGACTATGCCCAGCCGAGATAAATGGATACCGATTACCATCTCGTGAATTCTAGTGTTTTTCCCGTCTGAAAGGGGAGAGATGAGGAGGCAGATAGAAGCATACTACCCAGCTTGTTGTTTTGAGTTCCCTATTTTCTCAACCCGTGGCAATTACAACTGAGTTGTTTGATAACAACTACAAGAGTGGAATATATATATATATATCAATCGTCATGTACCGTATGTCGGGCTATTTATTCAATTGACTGTCTCGAAAATCCGATGACCTGGGTACGTTACCATTGAAGCGGATCGATACACCAGTCAGATTTGAAAATATCCACCAGTCAGAACCGTCACTCAACCACAAAGACCGGAAAAAACTATTTTAAAAAAATGCATGAGTCCGACCTTGATGCTGTTATTTTTGGGGCTTAGCTTTCTCCATCCGTTCTCCATCGAGTACAAAAACGTACGTAACCAAGCTAGTATTTCTTTACATGTGGCCGTAAAAGAATATTTTATTGTGAGCGTCGAATAAAAGCGTCCATTCATAAAATGAATCGTAGAGTAAGCTTTTGATTGAGTTAAGCTCGTGAATTTTGATATATCTTGAAGTCTAGCCCTAAAGACTAAGTTTCTGGCTTTACACCGATCAGTAAAATGTCTGACAAGAAAAAGAAACGAATGCGGGGAAAAAAAAGAAGATCTATTTCAAAATTGCTTCCGCTTAAAACGAAAAACAAGAATTGTAAAGCTTTGTGTACTGAAATTTATTCACTATTTTGGCTTACATGACTATTTACCTAGGAAGATAACCCTGACACTAGGATCTTCTTTGCAGGCGAATCAAGCTTCCGATTGTATATTAGTACCACTTTGTGTTTACATGGACATTGGCAGCTTTCTTTCGGGTACTAAGATCAGTTCCTGTCTCACCCTTGTTTCACATGCAAGCATAGTTAGTATGTAAACGAAAGGTAGAGATAATAAGTCGTCTACTAGGGTTGAGAAACCCTTATGGTTGGGACTGTCTACATTTTATTTCTCATGTAAGCCGAACGTGAAGTTGATTCGCCTGTAAGGAAGATACTAGTGCTAGGGTTATTCTGCCATAATAAACAGGGTCTCTTGGAGAAGAGGAAGGGGGTATCACAGAGATAAGGGATCAAAAAAGTCAGCGTTTAAATAGGGAGGTCAATAGAACGCGCAGTTTTTTTACATCTGAGAAGCTTTTGTTGTTGTCTAACAATTACTCAGACCGCCCCGAAATCATGGGTCCCTTGGGAATGGAAAACTATAGCTTTCTATATTCGAAGAGTTGGAAAAGTTTGTAAATTGTCAGCACAGGGAGCCCAGATGCGTACAAGATGGCGTATTTTTGACGCGGTACGAACTGACCAAACTTGCCTTGGGCTGGAAATTAGAGCAGATTTCGAATGACCGGGTTACGGTACAGCTACAGTTAAGCCGTATGATTTCCGCTCAACGGAATCCGCTCTCCTAGCCTGTGGAACCCAGGAAAAGGAAAAATTTGTGGGGGCGCCCATAGTAAAAAGCTGAAAAATATTGAATTGTTAATATTTTTTCTTTAATACATTTTAACAAAATTACCCAAATTTTTGGGGGGACGGCCGCTCGCCCCCCCTCGCTACGCCCCTGCTCCTAGCCTAGCAGAACACTTGTTGAAAAAGCAATCTAGTCCCGCTTGGACTGCTGAAAGCGTTGTTAAAGCTCGTTTACGCAGGCGACTTTTTCTGCGATAAGCACTGCGATGCAAACTACCGTCGATTGTGAGGGGATTTTCTAAATTCACGTGGCTGATGAATCGCCGTTGTTTCGAACATGTTCGAGTTTAATTTAGTGCGATTTTGCGGCGATTCACATTCAAATCGCCACACGCTAACACGCGATTTTTGATTGCAGGTGAATCGCAGACAAAATCGCCCGTGTAAACGGGCCTTCACACCAAGCCTATCGATCCCTTCGGGCTAGGGTGTTATATCATTTGAAAGAAAATCGACTTCGCTGAGATGGAGTTGAGTTTTATTCTTGCCGCCGATCGTTAAAATTAACCACACACGATGCTTATTTAAACCCTTCAGGGTCATTTGACTCTGACCTTGTTTGAATAGTATACACTAGAAAATTCTAAATCAACCGAGACAGCAGTCTGTTGTCTTCTTTCGGCAGTCTCCCTGCATTAGAGCACGCATCGAGTCCTACAAGTTTTATGCGGCGTAAAGACGATTTGGGTTTTTAAACCTTTCCTTACTACGGAATAATGGTTTGAAGTCGAAGTTGGCGTTGCTTTGAAAGGAGTATATAAACGAATGCCAGAGAAAACCTTAAGCCCAGCCCTCGACTCACAGCAATTGCTTCGTGGTACTTCAAGGGAATTCTGGAAAGGTCTATCCCCGTTAATGATAGACAATAGACACCTTAGGGAAGAAGTCAAAACAATGATCCAAAATAAGGACGCGATTTTACTGGTTTATGTAGTGGCTACAGGTACATACCCCTCCCCCCCCACCCCTCAAGTACACCTTGAATTGCTCGTTACTGGGGGTCCATAGTGACTATTTCTTCTCATAAACACATAGTATAGCATACGATTAAGCAGATGGTATATTAACTTCTGCAAATAAACTTTTATTTAAGGAGATATTTGAGTACATAATTCAGGATCATACTCCCAGAGGTGGTAGGTACCGGGCAGCACCACCCCTCCCCCTTAAATCGGGTCCCGTCTGATGACCATTGTTTTGACCTTTTCCCTTAAGACGGCCTTTTTTATGGGAACCGCAAACCGCTAACGTCTAGAAACCACGTAACACATTTGGTGTAATGGTTTGAAGTTTACTTCGGGAAGGACTTTTTCACGTTAGCCAAATCCCTCAGCGTTTTCATCCCATTTATCAAAAATCCCTCGATAACCATTTTAAAATATTAAATTTCATTCCAACAAATATCGAGGGTTTTATGGTGAAAAAACTGCAAGAGTTAAATTTGTGCGTGTCTTGCTCGCGCCTAATTAGCATCAACGATAGAACCAATATGGCGGCTGTTCTGAATTTTCAAGCATTGATTCGTCAATGACCCAAAAATCGTTTTTGGTGTTCGTCTATGAAAACAAAACCAAAAGACTTGTTTCTAAGCACCACCTCAACTTTACGTAGTTGGAACCTTAAGGCAAATTTATCATTTTTTTTTTCTTGTGCTGACATGGACAATAGCGTTGGACTTGTTTGAACGTTTCAGGGAAATGTATCGCCCAACATGATCCTATAGTGACTTTCGGTTCAGTCATTTGACTTGAATCAAGTTGATGATCAGTATCGGTCCACTTCAAGACATAAACTGTTGTCGGATCACTTTGTATCTTTGTAGTTCGTGTTCTGGAACAGAAGGGGTGATCCCCTTCAGTGCTTCTAGAAAATCGTCTTTATTTACTTGAATGCGGCTCTCGCTTTCTTTGCCTTCATCTGGAGAAAAGACAACATATGGATCGTATATGTCAAAAAACTGCAACGAAGCAAGTTCTATTTAACTACATTTAATTGCAACTATAAACGTCGCTACACACGTACTACGGGACTCAGCGCCGGGAACATAAAGACGGGGTATTTTCCTCTCGTTTGATGTTACCGTTTTTATGACAAAATAAATCCCTCCCCGCCACAAGACGCATGAAATGATGTGCGCGATGAAGTGGGGACAAGATCTCGTGTCTCCTGACCAGTATACAATAGTTCGGCTTACTATCCGTGCTGCATCCCCCCCTTGAATAGTTCAACATGCTACTTGTCTCTATAGAACAGCATGCGTAATAGACCTTTTACCAAAATGGAAGCCGCAAATTCGAATGATTATTAATTTAACTAAGTGAAAAATTAATACCATCACTAGAAAGAGCACCTCAACTTTAGTAACCCTGCAAAGATTCATTATGTTAGGTGTTACAGCGGCCGAGAAAACATTTTTCAAAAATTGCCAAATTTAGAGAGAAATGTATGTCTGGGGGTATGTTTTTAATTTTTAATTATTTGAAATTTTGGCCGCCATTTTGGTAAAAGGTCTATGGCATTAAAGATGACTTGACTTGCCTGGATGGTCTGGTAAGCATCTTTTGATGGCATGGAGCATTGCGTCACTACACAACGCATACAGGTCAGCGCCGGTGAAGTTTAGAGGACAATGCCTACTAATACTTTCTAAATCACAATCGGGACTTAAGTCAAACCTGATTGGATAAAACCAAAACAATGTTAGAATGCAGACACAACAAGATGCTTCAACAACAGTCGCAGTGCAACCCTCTCCCCCTGCGCATTCCAAGTGTATAAACAGATTAATACTACAGAAAGTACCAGCGCTAGTTTGTTTGGCACTGACATGCCTATAACGTTAGGTTTAGGTCTAAAAGTTGCGCGGAACAATTCATGCCGTGACTCTCAAATGGCTTCAACTCTGATCCAATCCAAAAGCAGGAAAATGCTCACCATCCAATCAGATTGCTTTAATACGGAAGCCATTTGTATCTCACTGAACCGTGCGTTTCATGCTCTTACTAGACTACTTAAATGAAAACTTTAGAGATTTTCTTTTTATAATGAATACGAAAAATTGGCGTCACAAACGCAGCGTAGTCCGAGCACTGACACGCGATCTTACTTGGAAGTTAAAGCCCTGAGAGTTTTAAGTTGAGATTCGTGATCTTCACTAATGCCAAGATAGAGCAGCTTGTCGAAGCGACCAGGTCTTAAGAGGGCGGGATCCAGCAAATCAGGTCTGTTTGTTGCCCCGATAACAAAGACATCACATGACTTGTGAAGACCATCTAACTCCGCAAGCAACTGAGATACCACTCTGAAAGAAAATCAACGATGAACATCTATTTTCAGTTAGTAGAAGAAACGAAAAACGCTGCGAAAACCGAATTGTTTGGCCTTAAGAAGATTCCAGAATCTCCAAAATGGTGTTCTAAGTGGTTTTGATGTTGAACGAAGCTATCAAATGTCATGCCAAGCTTTGATAGTCCTCTAGAGTCACGAAAACACTGTCATTACCTTCCGATTTGAAATAGCAGACTTATCGGTAATGGATTCATTAATGATCACACGTAAACGCAAGACCAACCGAGGGAAAATTAACGAAAATTGGCAAATATTGACCTCCACGTTAAACAAAAAATTCAAATTCAAATTGAAATAATCACAACAGACAAGAGAACGAATAAGGTAAAACGAAATTAAAAGGGCTCACTTATTAAAGCTTTTATTTTAGAAATCATGAACGTAATGACAAAAACACGAAGAATGATTATTCGAAATCAAGCCGCATTTAACGCGTTCATGTCACAAAAATTTTTATAACGAATAAAAGTTGTTCCTCCCAAAACTCATTTTTTTCCACTTTTTTGTCTTGACACCCAATGGACATCACGGTTGGACGATCAAAACTGTTTAAAACATCGGTTTTTAGACTTTGCATTTATGGAATAACATGAGCTGGAATGTTCAATCAGACTCACCTGTCCATCACGCCACCAGAATCACCACTCCTCCCCCTGTTGGGAGCCAGTGAGTCAAGCTCGTCGAAGAATATCACACAGGGACTCGCGCTCTGCGCTCGAGCAAAAACGTGGCGCACGTTCTCTTCGCTTTGACCGACATACATGTTGATGAGTTCGGGGCCCTTCACACTGAAGGAAAAAAATTGCATTCCTTATCTTAAAAAAAAATGCTAACTGCTAGAGTTAGATGAGAAGAAACGTTCGACCATTGCATTCAATTTTTGTGCTGCACTCCGCTTTCGGACATTTTTTAACCCACCCTCCCCACCCCCACACAAGGCTTTCCACTTGGAAACTATTCCTGGACAGTGGTCAATTCTGTAAAGATCCACAAAGAATAGACCAAATCGGCTAACGTGTTGCTATTTACGTTTCTACCCAATTCAAATCTTTTGGGAATAAGATTCTTTGTCTTTTGTATTTTGATATCACATGCAAATGAATGGAAATTTTTGGAACAAAAGTTCTTATTCCCAGAGGTTTTGAATTGGGTAGAAACGTACTTAGCAACGCGTTAGCCGACTTGGACTATTTCCACCTTTCTTTTTTTATTATTTCTAGCATTCAAGATTTTTAAGTGTCCTCTACCTGCATGCCTCCCCGGATTACTAGAGTCATAATTTACCCAACCCACCTAACAGGATTTTATGATGTGCTCAACCGAGGTATGACTGGGGGGATGTGGTACATACAGGAATTAAATTATCATTATATTTGTTTTGCTAAGTAGGTTGCAACGACGTTTTTCTATTTGGTCAGTTCAAGATCTGTCTAATTCTAATCAACGAATGCCGAAGTTTCATTTTAATGGTACATATAAAGATTTTTATAAAAAATATTTTTTATCAAAATGCCTTTCCCTGAAATTTCAACCACTGAGTTTGTGTGTTTCAATAATCATTTCGTGCAAGCGCACGTGTTTTTCACCCTTGATACCTCAAGAAGTTGAGAGAACATTCTGTGGCGACGGCCTTGGCTAGCAGTGTTTTCCCTGTTCCCGGAGGTCCATACAGCAAGACACCTGTACCGAAAAAACAAATTCAAAATACAAAACAAAAAATTAAATATGTTATAACGATCATTTGATGAAAATAGCTTCATTGCCCAGGGCAACTTCTAGAAACTTCCAACTATTAACAGCTCTGGGAACAATCTGGCCAGGATGTCTGGTCGGGCACAGCTTTGTGCAGCATGAAGCCGTCTTAAAATTCTATTTACTTTATAATTCTTCATATATTTGGCATTTTCCTGTCCACTTTACAGTGGTTATATATTGACAGGTTGTGAGGTGGGGGATCTCATAGTCGAGAAAAAGCCGAGATTAATTCATTCAGAAAATGTCGGTGACCTCTCTTATCTGTTGTATATAGTCATATGAGAGGAACGCTTTGTTATCTTAGACTAACAAAAGTTTATTTGGGAACACAATTAACAAAAACACAAACAGATTTTGCTCCGTAGATAAGATTTTACTTGAACTGAAAACGTGCAGCGTGGCACTTCTATGTTTTTGATGCGTGTTCACCATTTTCCCGCGCTGAATTTCTGGAACGCGCACAGCGCGTTTCCCCATGATGGCACTGAAAAGGCTTTCGAATTCAAAAGATGTGATTGTTCTCTCACTTGGTACGAGGGTTTTTCTCGCGGTTTCTCCGGTTTTCCTCCCTTCGTAAACTAATCAACATGTGAGCTGAGAGTTGTATGCTTAAAACAGTTAATGTTGTGGTAGTGCGTGAGTGATAGTGCCCCCAATGAGTGCGAAAGCGCTAGAACGATTAGGCACTTAAATAAAGAGATTTATTCATTTTTATCGGATGCTGTGCGTTTTCTTGCAAATGATTGGCCCAGAATGGAAGCCAGTTGAGAGAGGTCTGACATTTCACACTTGAATAAAGTATCTACAAATATAATTTCCTTGGAATTTGTTTACCTGAGCGTCGTAGGCCTGACGCAAAGAGTTCAGGGTTCTGTAAGGGCAGCTGAATAGTGTCTAATAGCTCGGCTTTAGCATCAAGAAGTCCTCCAATGTCTTGCCAAGATACGCTAGGAATCTTGGGTGCACCGATGGCGTCAGAATGTTCGCTTTGGATCTCTTCAAGGGCATCTTGAAGATCCTTGAGGACTATTGTAGGCCCAAATTTCGAAACATCCGGCCGAAGATTTTCCATCTCAAAGTCTCTCCCACTTTTCGTGTTTTGTTTACCATCACACTTGCTGGAACTTTCTAGCTGAGAGAGTTCGTTTCCTAGGCGACCGTAATAGCTTGAAATTCGTCTGGAAGCAGCGCTGGTTGCTTTTGTGAAAAGCGACACAAAATCTGCTAACACTAAACCTGCCGTCCTCTTGGATAACAAACCCAAAGACACGTCACCACCAACACGCCCCACAGATGCGAGAGCTTCAAGAATTCGTCTTCTCTCATCCTCTGAAGGGGTCTGTAATTCAACTTCATGAAGAAAACACGAATGAACTTGAGCTGACATACCGGGGGATGAGGAGGTTGCTATGACGACCACTGGCCACGTTGAGATCTGTTGGAGTTCTTTGATAGACTGCTGGAGTGTACTAGCAATGCGCGGTTCGTCTTCAAGTCCATCTCTGTCTTTGGCCAGTATGTCGATGTTACGAAACAGCAATATGCATGGACGACATGTTAACGCTGAAAAAAATGAAGAAATAAAATCAAGACTTTTCCCTCTACGAGATAGTTTCCTCCTCATTTCATATCTTATCTGCTTCCTTGAGAATTATTTTTTTCTTTCACTGAAAGCAGCTGTAAGCACTCGTCTTTACACCGAACGTATACACTGTAGTTGTACATCTTGTACACCTGTAGTTAGAAATAGCGTAAGCATACCTTTTTGAAATACGTTGGAAATCCTTGCCTCTGTAGCCGCAACAGAGTCGCCTATGAGATCATAACAATTGATGTTCATAGTCAGAAGACCTAGCTGCCTTCCGACTGCCATAACAGTGGTCCTCTTTCCTACTCCTTCTGGTCCTGTGAGAAGCACTGCTGGCATCATCTGTGTACTAGAGAAAGAGAAAAACGAGCGTGATCTCACAGATATAGATCCTTTACCCAAGGCCTACATCCCTCCTCTTTTATACACTCCCCCAAGTGCGTTTCCAAATAAATTCATATCTGAAGGAGCAGAGTACAAATGTACATATTAGTCAGTCAACAAGTAGACAGTAGGGTTATGTGAACAATATACGGTACAACTAAGACTTCCGTGTAGTCTAGCTCTGCATGTTCATAAGTAGATCCATATTTAGATGTGAATTATTGATTGCAGTCTTTAAAACAAACAAAACACATAATAGAAAAAACACTTACTTTTTTCTTAAGTAAGGCTTGATGATGCTTTTCAGTTTTTCAGTAGCCCCCTCCAGGCCAGGTGGTGTTGGTAGATTCCAGTAGTTTAATTTGTTTTTCTGAGCTTGTAATGGATGTCCAATAACAGGGACAAAACTTTGTGCTGGTGATGACTGTGGTTATGATGTAAATGAGTCAACGCACAATGAACTACAAGTAAAGCATTTATTATTTTTCAACATAACATACAACTGTAGATGTGTGCCTATGCATGTGTACACATCAGCCATCATTCTTAACAGCCAATTTGGGTGCTTATATTGCTCCTTACCTGATACACAGTGGTGTGATCAACATCAACCAAACAAGAAACTGTTTCATTCTCAGTACAGACAAGCTTCATAACTTTGAAATATACCACACCACTCCCAAGTCCCTGACCATCAAAGTCAGAAGGCACTGAATTCATTGATTCCTTGAAGCCATCAAAATGGATGCAAAAAATGTCCCCCACTGTCAAAGGTCTTGCTTTTGAAAAATATCTTTCAAGGATTTTGTCAAATATATATCCAGGTTTTGTGGAAACTGTTTGGACTAGAGAAATTTGAGCTTCTTTGGCATATGGTGGGACACTTTCCAGTAATGGCTGGTTGGCTTTATCCTCTGATACCCTGAAGTCTTTCTTCTCAAAAGAACATGGAAGCAGCCAAATAAATAATTCATCATTATCACCAGGAGATTTTGATGAGCTATTTACAAGGTTAAAATGCAACAAAGGCGAGACATGGACTCTGTGACTGATATAGACAGGACTTTGAAATACAGGGATTGGTTGAGCATTTTCATGTAAATTATGGGACTGTGTATCCACTGCATATAACTGGGCATAATGATAGGATAGTACCACTCCATTTGGATTTTCCCTGGTATTTTGTCCATCAATTCCATGCTTATTGCTATCAGGTAATAAACTATGGCTTTGATCAGGAGATTCTGAAACACATTTTTCACTGGATGAGTTTTCTTGCATCCATATTTTTACCCAACTTCCATTTTGGACTCCAATTTCCATGAGCGTTCCCAGGGAGACATAAAGACAATGACTGTCATCTATATCATGTCTCCTTCCAAGGCTACCAGAACTCAAAAATGATTGATGCAAATCCATCCACTGGTTGAATTGGACTTTGAGCTTTGCTGAGTACTTTGATGTTTTACAAGGTTTTTCACACCATATTCCATGAAGAGGTGTAGTAAAATCAGCCACAAGAAGAGAGAGCATATTTAGATTTGCACTTGATGTGATATCACCAGGTTCCATCATCTCATTTGGGGTTTCTTTCTTTGTACTTTTTTCACTTTCTCTGAGCAACAGCAAGTTTGTTTGAGAGTCAACAACACCTTGAGATATTGGCTCACATTTTAAAACCTCAAAATTCAAAAAACAAGCCCTTGTGCACTCTAAAGCATTTCTTTCCTGCAATGTAAGCTTTCCTTCTGTAGGGACTTTTAAAATATCATTTTCCCTAACTACTCTATTATTTTCCCTAAAATACTCGCAGATTTGCTTGACGACTTTATCGTTAACCATCTGTCCAGGTCTAGTCCTGAGGACAACTTTTGACAGTGCCAATGGATGAGCTTTTTGCAGCCATACATTTTGTCCAGACTTGATCCCATAATTACTGAGAAACTTTGATGTTAACAACAAAACTATAGGTAGATCAGACCTGTCGTCATCCTCTAAACTATCACAACCGCTTGCTGTATCAGAGATGCAGTTTAGTTCGTCAGCCTGTGTGCAACAAACGTCCAAAAGAAGACATGATTTTCGATATTTACAGTTGAAATCCATGGTATTACTTAAACACAAGGTCAACCGATCTTCCCCACCAAACAGACTTCCATTTGAAGAAACAACCCCGTCAACGTTAACAATGCTTCGACCACAGAGAGAAGAAAGCTGCGATGTCGAAATACTGCAAACTCTGGCAAAAACCTTCGCTTCGTCCGCCATTTTGATTTGGGAGAAAGCCTGGTAACTAGCTCGAGAGGCCTGGTTACTAAGACCTTACATAATGAGGGAGATTTAAAAGGCACATGTGTTGCAAATAACAAAATAGTATTTTCCAACTTTTTCCCATTCAATTGGAATGGAAAGCAACCTACAAGACGTAGATGAGCCATTACTGAAGCACAATCCCAACAGATTTGTCCTGTTTCCCATCCAGTACCCAGATCTCTGGCGATTTTATAAGAAGGCTTTAGCTTCAATATGGACAGTAGAAGAGGTTGATCTCAGCAAGGATTGGAGTGACTGGAGCAAACTATCAAAGGATGAGAGGGAATTTTTGTCCAAGGTGTTGGCATTTTTCGCAGCCAGTGATGGGATAGTCGGAGAGAACCTCGTGGAGCGGTTCTGTCAAGAAGTGCAAGTCCAAGAAGCAAGATGCTTCTATGGTTTTCAAGTTACAATGGAAAATATTCACTCAGAGATGTACAGCCTTCTGATAGATACGTATATCCGTGATAAAGAGGAAAAAAATAAGCTCTTCAATGCTATAGATACATTCCCTTGCGTGAATAAGAAGGCTGAATGGGCAGTGAGGTGGATTAAGTCTAATACGGCTTCATTTGGAGAGAGACTCGTAGCCTTCGCTGCAGTAGAGGGGATCTTCTTTTCAGGGGCTTTTGCAGCAATATTTTGGTTCAAGAAACGTGGCCTATTACCAGGTTTAACTTACTCCAATGAACTCATAAGTCGGGATGAAGGCCTTCATTGTGACTTTGCTTGTCTAATGTTTTCGCATCTCAAAAACAAGCCTCCAGCGACCAAAATTGTGGAAATTATTACTGAAGCAGTGCGCATTGAGAAGGCGTTTTGGGTCGATGCTCTCCCTTGCCACCTGTTGGGGATGAACTGCAATCTTATGGGGCAGTATATTGAATTTGTGTCAGACAGACTCTTGGTGGCTTTGGGAGTAAGCAAGTTTTACAATGCCAGTAACCCATTTTCCTTCATGGAAAACATATCACTGGAGGGAAAAGCAAATTTCTTTGAGAAGAGAGTTGCAGAATATCAGAAGAATGGCGTAATGAACAAGAGACATGAGCGTTTTCACTTTACTCTCAATGAGGATTTCTGAACTTTCAAGGCTCCATAATTGAAGGACATTTTTCACTCGAGAATCAATTTTTTAAAACTTAAAGCAAGTCTTTAGTGCACTTCAAGAGTATCACAATGTAAATATGTATAGATACATGGAAGATGTTTGAAATTACTTTGCACATTAATCCCACTGCTGGTTTTAGTCCAAAGTGGAGACTATTTCTACAAACTAATTAAATTTTGTAAAAAAGGTCAGGAAGTTAACTATTAAGTCCTTGTGTGAGGTAATTTATTTCTCAGAAACTTATTCTGATGGCAAGAATTGCCTTTGAACAATATAAAAGAAGAAAATATTTTGTGAAAAAACAGAAATATTGTAATAAACTATCCTTTTGGTATCCCTGTGGTACAGTCCCCTCACGGTCATGCTCAGGGGTCATGCTTGGGTTTTCAAAATGGCGGGAGGTTTAGATTTCCACAAACTTTTGAAAATCCAAGGTAAACTCAAGCCTGCTACAACGTCATTACAAAACTGCTTGACATCTTCTCATGACTACAGACACTTGAGTTTGCTGTGTGACTTTGGGGTAGCGTTAATCATAGAATTTAAAGGTAAGGATATCGTTCCAAGAAAATCTTTTTCTGCTGTCAGGATTAATTTCGCTTCAATTTTTTTGTCTAGCATTTTCAGAACCGCGATTTCAATGGTTTTGGGATTATATTTCTAGAATACACCCTCTATATACTGCTTTCTTACAACTAAAGCATTTCGTTTTGGCTCATTTGCATCAAATTTGAGGGGCACTTTGCATGAACACTATAGTTTTCATGTGCAGTGAAGGACAACAAGCTATTGTTTATGTAAAATGCCCCTCAAAGTCGAGAATAAGGGACTGGTCATAAAGTACGGGGGGGGGGGGGGGGGGGGGGGGATAAAAAATAAAAATGAATTCATTAAAAAAAAAAATACTCATATGGCATTGA
>JAAAQI020018569.1:0-19593 GCA_011800005.2 Stichodactyla mertensii | reverse complement strand
TTTCATCTCAAACATGGCCGCCAAGAACCTGTGTTCCTCCCCAGCATGCCTCACGGCTAACACAGGGTTCCCAACATGGACGACGGACGAACGGATGGATGGATGGATGGATCGATCGATCGAGGGAGCTGTAGGGACGGATGAAATGAAATGAAGCTAACGTATGATCATCAGTGTGGATGGATGGATGGAGGGCTCCTTTCTACCGTTAGACACTTAATGTGACTGCGCGATGCGGTTATTGAGCCCAGCTGTTGATCTTGATCTGTTCGGACTGACTGCTATGATGTGGGACTACGCGACTGCGTGATGTAGTTCGTACATATGTTAAGAACCATTAGACCTAGCTCACCAGAGTCTCCAGTAGCTCAGTGGTTAGAGCATCCGACATGGAAACGGAGGGTTATGGGTTCGATTCCCATCTGCGGCTCAGAATTTTTTCTGGGCTCCTCATCATCATCCTGGTTATTTATCTATTTAGTATAAAATAAAATAAAACACGGAGATGATTAAAAATTCATACCATTTATACCATGTCGAATCCAGCTATTCTGAAAGATGAAGGATCTGCAAAAGCATCCAAGAATAAACGTCAGGTCGTAGAATGCATGGTAACACAATTTCACTCAAGACAATGCTTGATAAAGATCAAGGAAGCTAAAAAAAACTAAGGCGTATGAGTAGAGTAAATTTTGGAAACCTTAATTGGCATAAATACCAGATTTTTTCTAAAGATTTATCCCCTATAGGTATATGGGCGCGACATCAATTAAAGGCTCGATCGGACGTACGATGTGACGTTGCCCGTCGCAAGCGATGTCGCGCGCAATAGTTTGCAAGGGTGGACATATGGTGCGATTTCCCCGTCGCAAACGTCGCAGGCAACGTCGTAATGTATGTCCGAGCCTTCAAATCTCTGTTAGCTGAGAACTGCTTCAGTGCCATGACACTTCATATTATAAGTCCTCAATCATTTAAAGTGCTTAATCCTGGCCCTTGCTCGATCAGTACGGGTCGTCTGCCTTGTCTTTCCTCCTTCCCATTGCTATATCATCATTTTTGCTGTAAGTCTTTTTCGGTATGGTAAATTAAACGATTAGTGTTTCCAGTATGAAATTTCATCACTATTTCAATGGCCCTTTCCTTCAGGAGAGCATTGAGTAACAATTATTTTGTAGCACGGTGAATACTGAATAGATCTTTTTCTCAAGGTTGCACGCTCATCGAAATCTACGGAACTGGAATTTGACGAGCCACGATACCACAACAGGAGCTTTATAATGAGAATTATCATACATTTCTATAAAAGTTTTCAATAAGAATTCATAAAATTGATTATTCTCTTCTTCAAATATAAAATTTGCTTCTCAATTTCACTGCGATTTTCAGTTTTGTGGCCAGTCAAGATTGAATGCGCACGCAACCTTGAGAAAACGGTCTAGTCGTGCCATTCACCACTTTCACATTCCCATAATCCTTTGCATTTTGCGGGGGCAGAACGAGACAAAAACGTAAATATGATGATTAATTAGAATTAAAGAAAAAACGGCTAAATACGCTTATAGGTGTATCAAAAATGACCATAAACTAGAAAGAAAGAAATTTGAACAGGTTTATGATTAAAAGTCAATATATATATATTTTTTTGCAAGTCTATACATTGCTTGTATACACCAAACTTTTGATCCTCCTGTGCGTGTGGAATTTACTCTGATTAAATAAAACTGATATTCGATTTTTCAATGACTGTCGTAACCGACTTTGTGGATTACCTGTGTAATCAGCTTGTGACGTAACTAGATTTGATTGATTGTGACGTAACAGACGCAACGATTTCTTTCGCGCGCGCTACAACATCAAACGTTGCAGCTTTGGAATATCAATAAATCGTCTGAACCCATCCAACGCTCTCCCACATTTACTCGACCGGGCTTAGACAATGACAATGAGCCTTTCCGAAATTCAAAAAGGGACTGGGACCGAATGCAAATGTTAATGTAATTAAGAAATGATTCCCATCACAGGAAAGATCATACTATCATTAGTACTATTACCAGATTTGAGCATGTTTGGATAAACACTTACTCAGTGGCAAGTGTTTAAAAGTCGCAAAAATAAGAGGGATATATCGGGTTTAAAGGAATCATAAACATAAGAGAGAATGTATGGTTTTTAGGCTTTTTAGGGACGCTGTCGTCAAAGCCTCCTAATCAAGTAGTTACTCAAACTATCTGAAACTCGCTAATTTTCGTAATTTTAATGTGATCTTTCATGTGAATAGGTTTGTTTTTTAATTAGATAAATACTTCTAAACTCGTTCCCAGTCCCTTCCTCAACTTCGGAAAGGCTAATAGCAAATATATTCAACATTTGTATGAAAAGTTTTAGATTTTCGAACTAAATATTTGAAAGAAAAATACTAATTGAATGAATAAATGAAAGAAAGAAAAATAGATGAAGGAATGAATGAACGAATAATAGAAAGATAAAAAGAAAGAAAGAAAGATAAAAGAAAGAATAAATGAATAAATGAATAAACGAATGAATAAAACAAAGAAAGAAAAGGGAAAGAAGGAAGGAAGGAAAGAAATAATGAAAAATGAATGAATGAATGAATGAATGAGTCAATGAGTGAGTGAGTGAGAGAAATAAAGCAAAAACACTAGCAGAAATAAGGAGAAAAGGAAGAATGAAAAAATAAATAAACAATGAAAGGATAAATGCAAGATAAGACTGAGTGACTATTAGTATTCATTGCCTCTGTTTTACAAGGGTTAGATAAAGCTCGGAGATTGCTATCTCAATCTGGCCTGACCGAGTCATTACTAACAGGAAATTTGAACCGAAAATATAAAGTAAAGGACAATTTCAAATTCTGTATTTCAAGTTTACGTTCGACAGTCGAAATTAAATGCCTTTTCCAGGTTTCATGTTTATATTTTGAGGAAGCGTCATTTATAACTAAACTGCTGCCTCTGGCTACTTGTACTAACAACTTTCTGAATAGATGAAAACTAATTGAATCTTATTCTGGATATATTAAGAATTAGCTAATGTTCACAAATGTTCAGCTTCTGAACCCAACACGATAAACTGGCCATAAAAGTAATGAAGATTTCAAACCAACAATTTAAAGAAATAAAAAGAAAAACCACTTTTATCACCTAGCAGAAAGTTGTATTTTGTGCTCAAAAGACAATTATATTCACACTTTCGCTTAGGACAATCAATTAAAAAACAGTCGTAATGAATGCGTGTCAGACTAGATGGCTACACGATCAACATGAATTTCCTACGTAAAGGTAGGGGGAAAAATAAATTTTTAAAAACTATTTACGGATATATTTTTAAGAAATGCCCTTGAAATCAATGAAACATTATTTACGAAGATATTCCGTTGAGGTAGTTGTGTTTTGGCTTTATTTTAAGTCAGTCGGCTGAGTCACGCTATCTTATCACGTTCTCAGAATATATTGCGTGCTTTTCGTTAAACATCGCGTGTTCGCGTGACTGACACATTAGATCCCAGTCTCTCTCTGTTTATCTGATGGTATATACCGCTGACCAGGCAGCTCGGCCAGGAATGTGGATGGCCAAAGCCAACAGTGTTGACCTTTCAAATGACTGAAAACGTTCCCCTAAAAATGCCTCCAAAAAATACCATTACTCGTATGTGGCCAACGAGACAAGTTTGATAAGAATGGGAGAAACCTTAGAGACCAAGAAGGGGTAAGCCAGAGTTTATTTCTGCGTTTTATTCGATCGCATGTTGCCAGAACACGATCGTGAGTAAACAGTAGATGACAACAATGCTATGGCAGAGCTCACGCGACCAAAAAACACCTCCAAATTCCCTTATTTCTAACTTGATTTGTCCTCCATCCTAAGTCAGAACCTAGAGACTATAATTTCAAAGCTTTCCAAGGAGCAACCGGCCAGGAAACCAAATAGTTATCTGTTGGTAAGTGATAAAGTCTATAGCTTATCGAGGCGTTTCTCATACCTTGTAATTGCCTGGTTTAGTGGTAGTTCGAATATTAAATGGTATACACGAAGCTGCTTTGAGCGAATTTTACGACGCGGTCTGAGTGTTTTTATTACTTAAACACAGCGTGTCTGGAATAATCTTTCCAAAGGTCATATTAAGATATACTTACTGACTTGTTTTTTGACGGCAAGCGACCTAACAGTGCATTTATTTTGAGGTCGACGGAATATTTAAATCATCCGTGTCGAAGTGAACTTGAACATGCATGAGACCGCCCCAGATGGATCTAAAAATACACGCCGATCACGTCTTTTGGAAGCTTCAGCGAAGCATCAATCACTAATATAAAGATTGTGAAATAGAGATTCATAAGTTTTATTTAAATTTGGAGTGTTTCTGACACATGTTTCAGTCATTCTTATGTGTTGGTTAGTTATTTCCTCAGGCAATCTTTGCAGTTAAAATATGCGGCTCGCTTTGTTTTGTTAGAAACAGAGCTGGGTACATCTTCTTAAGCAGACTTTAAAATCGCAAAAAAAAAAAACCCTCTAGCACTAAGGTCAGTAAAATAAGTCGATCGCGACATTTTAATCGACCCAACAAACACGTCTGATGTCTCGAATTCCGAGGTCTCGAATACCATAAAGATATAAGGTAATCAGCCGCTCCTTCATTGAATCGCATGGAAAGACTCACGCACTGGCCCAGAACGTGAGAAGACGTGCACTTCTACAAATCACGCAACTTTATGGCTAATCTTAACCCTTTTATTCAGCCTCCGACCGATTTGCTTTTATTTTGACCTTGTTCCAGACAGACATGGACTCACGTAACTAGTGCGGTCGTGGAAGTTTTCTGCCGTCTGGACGCGTCTATTCTATAAACAATACGGTCTCGCGCTTTCCATATAACCGCTTGAGTCTAATAAATTAGTCGCGATTACTATGAGGGCACAACCCAAACTTCTCTCATACATAGTGTATCTTTGTTAACATGTTGAGTTGATGACCTTTGTATAAAAGGCGTGATTTGCGCGGATCTCAGAAGACTAGACTTGATAAAATGTAGACACTTATGCAATGCCAAATTTATGCAAACGATTTAGACATGTACATGTATCTTTTGCCAGTTGATAGTATGAATATATTTGGCACAAATACAGTGTTCTGTGTGTTACTAAACAAAGCAATATGTTGTGGTTGAGTGAAGCCATATTTTATTCACCTCCTTTGTAATGTGGAGATTCCAATTTTGAATAAATTTTGAAGAATATATTTTCCACACTCCAGCCTCTTTTATTTGCATGTGACTACTGTGTCCTTTGTTTGTATTCTTATAAATCAGTAGCATAATGTAACACTTGCTTGTTATACTAGACAGTATATAGAGCATGGTGATGGACTTTGCACGCCTAGGATGCAATATCGTCTGTAATATAATACAGTATGTTTCATATGGTGTCTCCCACAGTTGGTTGTTTGAATATAAAATTAGTGCAACAAATTACCTCATGTATTTGTGAGTTAAATCAACCAAAGCCAACAATTGAAACAGGGTTCGTACAGCTTTGGCTCTGAAAAATTCCAAGACTTTACCAAAACTTTCCAATTAGCCCCTAAACTCAAATTTCCATAATCAACAACTTGAATGATCTGTATAAAGAAAATGTTCAAAAATCGAAACAAGGCAATTATTTATTGTTTTATTTACTGAGAGCTAAAGAAGGTGCCATGACTTTCCATAGCCGAGTAATCTAGCACGTGATTTTCCAAAACTTTTAAGGTCCTGGATAAAACATTATAATACCAGTATTCGAAACTTTCCAAAATGCATACGAACCCAGTACAAAATTAAAGCTGGAAAAAAGTTCAAGGATAAAAAAGTTTTTATTTTCACTTTTTTTTGCATTTTTAGTTTTTAAATTATGGAAACACTACATAATTTCCACAATCATTCTAATCCACTTGAATGTGGACACTGAGTCGTTTCTTTTGTTTGGACCTCTCCAGTCAAAGGGAAGCATGTTGAGAGGGAGAGAGATGGATATTTCACTAAAGCACTTTCTATGCATGGTCACCTTTGACATACTATCTAGCCATAGAGAATAACCCAGCCATTAATCATCCCCTATAATGAGTGGTCTTGATGTTACTTATGTCACCTTTTGATTATGAATACTGTTGTAAAATTGATATTAACCTAGATAGATGTTTTTTCATAGTTTCATAAATGTGATAGTACATTCAAGAGCAAAATAATAATTACAAGACAAGACAGAAACTCATTATGAGAACCTTCTTGTGTTTTTGGCATCATATAGCTATAGTACCATGTACACTCATGATTTTCAACCATAAGCTCTGCTTTTTTCTAGTTTTAATAAAAGACACACTTCTACTTTTTGCAAGCCACATTTTCATAGTTTCATAGTCTAAACCTTTTATAGACAAGATCCTGATGGTAGCCAAAGGCCAATATAGTCAAATGCTCAGGTTTTGAAACTTATAGGTACATCTAATTCTTTAGGCAGAATTTATTAATATAGGTTGGGGCGGGAATACAGTTTAAGAATCAAGCCATCAACTTTAATGTGATGTTACACTCTTCCGTCATATATGGTTCACTTTAAGTAACCATACTGGCATGGATATCATAATAGGCTAATACACACCAACACCATGCTATTAATAGGACCTGACTGTGCTACCTATATACCAGAATTCATTAAATTCTAAGACAAAGGATCATCATTGTCAATCTCAAAGTTACAAAATGCACACATTTATACTTGATGTTGGTGGATTTTCCTTTTTACACTGCAAATCCAATGGGAACTACAATATTTCAGGAATGTTTCTTGACCAATCGGAAAGGTAGTTCTTTTTCTTTGCGGTTAAAGAGCAATTTCTGATTGGCTAAAAACAGGTGAAACTGAATATTCCTGAAATATTCCTAGCTGCCACGGTTCAAAACAAATGAATGCATCTATCTGTGAAAATACTGGTATTACCTCTAACTTTGTTTCACACTGTTGGACTTGCAACCAGTAATCAATTTATAAACCATTTGTCACAGTAAACATGTATCTGCTGTTTTAGCTATGTATATAGTCCTGCTGGACAATACAGATGTCTTTATACCCATTTTCAAAATAATCGCGACCCAGACATTGAGCACCAACTGCAAAAGTCTGGGTTTTTGGCTTCTGCAATTGATGCAAGCCAAAATCCCAGATGTCTGGGGTGGTGCACAATTATGAAATAGCAGTGATTGGTAATATACATTAAGATGGTTAGTTTAATTTACACTGAATTTGTTCTATAACCTGAACTTACCTGAATGTTCTTTGACCATACCTGTGTAAGTAATTTCTATTTCAACAAAAGTCATGAAGCAATATCCATTATATTTGTTCTTGAAACATTTAATAAATCACTTTTATTGTCCATTCATGACTTTACAAAAAGCATTCCAAAAAGCAAATCCACATTGTCTAAATATTTGATGACATCCATGCAGTTATGAATATTTCGTTCAAGCTGTTTTAAGTGGACAAATGATCCATTGTTTGGTTCATCTAATTTTAAGTATTCAGTCCAGCAGTCTTACATATATCCTACAATGGAGTCTCAAATGATCTTAATTTAAAAGTTGCACCTCAAAACAAATGAATGCATCTATATCTGTGAAAATCTCATTGTTAGTGGACAATTTTTGGTATTACCTCTAACTTATACTGTTAAGTAACCAACCGTTGTTATGATTTGATTATGTTGCATGCCATTCACCCTGCAGACTAATTATAATAAACCAAGTCTGTATTTTGAGAAGAGTAGAATAAATGTTTTATGAGAATGGAAATTATAATGGCAATCCGATTCAAGTTGAACAGCCCACATACAAGTATATACATGTATGCTACATCTACGTGTACATCAGTGTTGGTGCTGTAGAACAGCAGTCAAATTGTTAATAGGTTGCATACATGAGCCAGCTATAATACAAACCCATGATAAACCATTTCCTTTTTTTTCAGATATCTGGCATTGACCATTCTAGTCTAATGTTCCATGTAGGATCGTCAGGTAATGATTTGTCATGCTGTATTATAATGCATTATTTATGATTGCTTTTTAAAAGTTTTGAGTGTTTTTCAAGGAACACATAAAATTATGATCATCTTAATAAAATTAGTTCGAAAGTTTTAGCAAGACTTAAGAAAAACAATAAACTTGGAGTATATCAGTATCTTCATATTAAGTGATAGGAAACCAAATTTTTCAAGATTAAATTAAAGTGATACTCGGGTTCCACAGATTTTTGCATGTGAATCCATTGTTTTCTTTTAACTAATACAAGTAGTAAACAGACACAGCTTACCAGTATTGTATCATTTTTGCAAGGGTTAAACAAGGTATTAACTAATCTCTCTAATAGTAATTATCAGTTCATGAAGATACCCCATACAACCGTGATGCTCCCAACTGACAAGCTCTACCATGAGGTTCACTCCAAACACGTCACCACTTTGAAACCGCTACATTTAAATATTTACAACGAACTTGTTTTCTATGTTGATTTGTATGGAAGGAGGATAAGTGAACCATTACAAAAACCTCATGGCAAGAGAGAGAACAACATATCAAGCAAACTCAATACTTATTTTGCCTAAAAAATCAATAAACTAAATTATTAAGACTGCAAAAGATTTCATTATGAACTTACATTTCTGTTTTGTGTAACTTATGCGGTAATACACAGTTTTGCCTCATTTATGTATTTCAAATTACAAATGGGTATATCCATGTGTGTGAAATTTTCAAAGTAATGCAACAAATATAGGAACACAAAGCAATATTATATACCCCAAGATGTATAGTGCTTTAGCAAAAAGAAAAAATACGTAGTTAATTCAATTAACATTGTCACTGAAAAAAGCCTAAAAGCTTTGATTTATCTTTTGTTTAGCAACAAACTTCACTGTAGGCTATCTAAGAATTAAGGAATATATGTCCAAGTTGTAAAATTTACAAGCATACAGTGAGTTTCTTATTGTAATAATGTTATGGTGGAAAAAAATATGATTCTGCTCTCAAAGCTTTAGGCTTTAGGTCTTTTTCAGTGACAACGCTAAGTGAATTAGCTATATATCAAAGATATTTCCAAGCAAACTTGAATGGTTTCACTTTGTAATCAACAGGACATGAATCAGATGAGGATGATGAACCTGATTTATTTCAGTGTGGCAAATGCCGGCAAATGTTCACCAACCTACAAAAATACCTCAGACATAAATCATCCAGAGAATGCCGGCAAAAGTCTACCTCAACACCTTCTACAGTAACAAGTCCTGGATTTAGTGAACCAGGGGTAAGCAATTTGTTGTAAGGCCTTTACAAGTAACTTCATGGGTTTCACTTCATGTACAAACTTGGAATTTTTGTCAGCTGAATGACAAGTTTTCAGTAGTATATTCTCCAGCTGAGAGCACATGGTGGTAAATCTTTGACCACCATTTGAGGCAAAATAGCAAGATTCATCAGTTGTTTGAAACCCAGCAATTGTTGTATATGTACAATTTACTGCATTGCTTCCAAGTTATCTAGCACAACTACTCTAATGTGTCTTATGCTATGAAATCTTGTAAAACTGCTGCATCAGACTCATGTTCCTATGCATCTAATGCATATTAGAATTGTGTAACTGCATTTAACCTCAAAAGTCTGTAACACTTATATGCCTTGGTGCAACCAAACAGTTAACTAATTAGTCAATAATCCTCAATGTGAGGCTGTACTCGGTAAATGTAAATGTAAAGTCTTGTACAACTGGTAGTGAACTATTTAACCAGCCTTATAATATTAACAACTGCATTTGTCTTCAAGCTCTGGGTTTATAGAAGTGACAGTGCAAAACAATACCGACAAGAGATTATTCAAAGAGTTGTTTCACAGTGTACTGCATTTGAATTTCTTATGAATCGGCAACGATACGGTTAGATTCATGGGCGTCACGGTGAACGCGTTGCGATTGATTGACTTGCATGAAAATATGGAAGCCATTTTAGTGTTATGGCATACCGTACCATACGGTGTGCGTGAGTCAGTACCGCACGCTTCCCACTGTCCACTCATATGAAAACAGGTCTAGATTGCACTTACTTATAAAAGCGTGAACAATGATATAGTGATAAAGGAAGGCACGTCCTTCAGTTTAGAGGGCACGCATAGCCCGCCATTGGGATTGGTGTCGTCACTTGGAAATTAATGATTAGTTAACACCACAACGCTTATCTTGCTCAGTAAGGATTTGAGGTAGATTTGAAAAAAGGAAAGGGTAGATTCGTAGAGTACCAATTCAATCGTATATTTCTTACAAGTTAACGAGTTTGCTATTGATGAGAACATTTGTTGGCTGTATTTTGTTCTTGTTCTCACATACGTACAACCCGAATCACTGAACACGCATCACGCACGTACTGAAGACATCACGCGAGACAAAAGAAAAATAGAATATCAAGATCGACAAGTATCCACTGTCTATCGACATAAGAAGCTCAAAAGGAGCGAACAGGACACTTGATACATATTTTATCCGAGTAAAAGGGGATGAATCAAATCTTGTTGAGATGTTGAAGCTGAGAAGTGCGTTAAAGATAACATTCGTTGCCGTTGTTTGGTGGCTTGAAGAAGCCCTCGTTTTAGGGTCAGGCAATTTAGCGATATTTTTGTCTGTTATGATAACTGCATTGTTTGGGCGGTTTTAGTTTTTGCTTCTCGCAGCCTTCATTTCACAGCCAAAAGCAACAAACGTCAAGTCGAGACGTCTGTGGTCAGGATATTGTGAGGTTTTGGTGAGGTTTTGGACACGCATTTGATAGGAAGCATAGCAACCTGCCATTGTAAAAAGACTAATGAAAATGATCGCGTCTAAATGGATGAATTACTGAATTACTGCCTTGACTATTATGTGAGATAACCGCATCGACTAGGCTCAGGTCTTTTTTGCTTCGTAAATTTTCATGAATTTAAAAAATATTAACTTGCAGCGTGCATTTCATCTTAATGTTTGGTATTAGCCGAAATCAACAAGCAAGCCAAGATCGCAAGGTTCGGTGATTTTTCCAGTAGTTCATCGCTGTCATTTTAGTCTTTTTACAAAGGCTAATTCAAATGCTATGCTGGCAAGCTACGCGACGTTTGCTTTCGATCCTGACTTGTCGGTTGTCGTTAGTCGCTTGTTGCTTTTGGCTACGTGTATGGCAACGTTTTTTTTTTGAAATACGTTTGAATGATTTTTTGCAGTTTATGCTAATAAAGGAGTGGGCAAACTTGGCATTGTCGGTCAGATGAAAGAGGCACACATGCAGTGTTCGTGTACCTCTCTTCTTTTTCTTTGTATTTGATGGGCTTAAGTTAGCTTAGCTCTGGTAGGCTCGAAACCGGCCTTCTTTGTTGTAGTTTCATTAACATTAGTTTGCCCTTGGAACGAACCCCTGTTGCACAAGCTGCGCGAATCCATGCGACGAAAAACAGTACCCGAAAGAAAACACATGAACAAGACCCAATCAAGTCCCGATATGATAGCCAGTAGGTGATAGATTTACTAAAAACGTGGGTCAGACGATAAAATAAAGTTTTCAAATTCAACTCTTCAATCCTTTAAAAACCGCTTATCACGCTGGGATGTTAAATTCATTGTTTTATTTTTCCTTTCAGCTCACTTTGTTTACTCCAATAATCAGACCTGGTTTTGTAACCCTGTTTTGGTTTACAAACATAATTAAGCAAACAAACAATCCCACACACAAAACAACGTACCGGCGACTGGTTTCGTTTTGCAAAGATATTATGATGTTTGGTCAGGTTTCTTACTCTCAGTGATAGTTCTCTTTGTGAGGGATAAAATTGAGGAACTTAACTATAAACAGCCTGTTTGCTTCGCCTTGGAAATTAAGTATAGCCAGCGGGTGGTTCGTTGATGGGAGACAACTTAAATCAAGCCTTTTTTATGCTTTGAAAAGCCCATATCTATTATCCCGAAGTAAATGCCGGCTTTTGCTTGATACTGACCACTTATTACGGATATTTCAGTTTCGTTTGTTTGAAATTAGAGACTAATAATAGGACACTTTTCTTTTAGACATTAGAGGGATACGACGAAAATAGTGCTACCCAAAGTCCACCAAAAAGGTAACTCCTTAATATCCGACACTGCTACTATATACTACGCTTCTCAGTTGAGTTTGGCATGACAGAAGTTTTAACGTCTAGCTCTCAATGTTTCTAAGGGCAACGCCATGATGGACCGTGAGAACGATTGCTTCTGATTGGTTGAATTTGTTTCACTGTTTCAATATTTTAGCCCAAACAAATTCAGCCAATCAGAAGCGATCATTCTTACGGTCTAGCGTGGCGGTTGCCTTGGAAACATTGAGAGCTAGGCATCAAAACTTTATAGGAAAACTTCTGTCGTGCCAAACTCAACTGAGAAGCGTAGCAGGTGGTATGAGTGGCGTACGCTGTTAGTGCGTCGCCTCTCACCACTGTGGTCCAATGGGTCGGGTCGCTCGGTTCGAACCTCGCGGATGCCACGTATGAGTAGAGTTTGTTAGATGTGTTGTTCTCTCCCTTGCCAAGAGGGTTTTTCTCCGCGTTCTCCGGTTTTCGTCCGTAAAAATCAACATGTGAGCTGAGGGTTGTGTGTTGTAAATAGTGAATGTAGTGGTAGTGTGTGTGGAGCGAACCTCACGGAGGAGCCCCTCACGGGGAGTGACGGTTGTAAAACATGCGTTTAGTGAGAAGCAAAACGGATTCCCACCAACAACCGTTCTTTACTATGTTAGCTTTTTGGAAGTCCTTGAAACATTACATCAGCTCCAGGTATGCGATTATTTGTATTATATTTGGGTCAATATATATCCTTTAATCCTTTATTTCTTCCATTTTCTTTCAATAGAAAACATGATCGTAAAGGAATAGCCAGACGAGTATCTAACGTACCAGAGACAGAGACAAATTCTGACCCACCCAGCCCTGATACTCCTGTCGTTCTACGGGACCCCCCGCGACCTTTTGGAGTAGGTCATCCGATACCACTTGGAATGCCCCCAGTATGCACTGTAATAAACGGATTGCCAAGTCCTGTGACTCGTTCAGGAATATCAGCATTCCAGCCTCCATTGCCCACTTTAAAAAGTCCCACCGAGAGAGGGCCCATATACAGTAGGCCCGAAGCATCACACCAGGGACCTGCTTTAGCGTCCCCTCATGGATACTCGGTTCCTTTCTCACATCCCCAACAGGGGGCACCCATGCAACATGTAATCATCAATAATCCTGTTCACCCCAGTCAAGTTTTAACGGGGCGTGGCTGGCCACGGACGACTATTGCAGTAGATCCTCACTTTAGTAACAATAAAGAACCCATTGAGTCCCCTAATGCTCAACCACAAGTTCGGCCTGACGGAAAAGTACCTGCTGTATCGGAGAGTCGTGTGCAAGCGCCAGGAATTAGCATCAACTCTACCGCCCAGCCTATCGTAGTTCATTTAAAAGAAAGAGGTATTGTTCTTTTGTTCTGGCCAATACATGCTCAGTTTTAGAGCAAAGAAACCACTTCCTCCCCTTGCCCATGTCTGGGTTTTAACTTTAGAATGATCAAAGACACATTGTTCTAAGGACCACTGGATTTTCAAAGAGTGTGAATTCTTTTGCTGGGACATATTAAATAAGGAGAATATTCTTTATTCACCAGCAATGACTGAAAACAAAATAATCGGAGCTTTCGACTCCCATCCAAGAGTCTTTGTCAATAATGACTGTGGTGCGCAATCTCGCCAGCTTTTCAGACCGTTGCTAAACGACCTGCGCGCCAAAAGGCCCTTGGATGGGAGCCTGATGGGAGCCGAAAGCTCTGATTATTTACAACTTTGAATTATGACTGGATTTTGTTTTTCATGCTTTCTTTTTGGTTTTATGCAGGACGGCCGATTAGGCCGAAGCAAACGGGCCTCACTGAAGAAGAACTGACAGAAGAACTCGTCACACCTTCAGGACAAAAAATTTTTAAGTGTAAAAAATGCGAGAAAGAATTTAGCTTCTCCAGTCGCTTAAAGAGGCACCTCCTGGTCCACACAGGTGCGCGGCCCTTTGAGTGCCCGATTTGCCTACGCCGTTTTACACAGGCTGTTGATTTAAAGAGGCATATGTTGAGACACAGTGGACAGAAGCCTCATGTATGTCAGTACTGTGGGAAACAGTATACTCGTGGTGATAGACTTAAGGTATGTTGGAGATTAATGAGAACCACGCCCAATTCTTGTCAATCCTTACAATTTACAAAATATAACTTCCACGAGATATGAAACTTAGAAAGTTCAGTTTTTGAACTGAAATTGAGTAAGACAATTGCCCCCCCCCCTTCCCTGGCCTTGGGACATTTCTATTGACAGAAAATAATTTATAACCAAAAATATAATAGCTGAAATAGGTTTAAAATAGCTGAAATTCAGGATTCCAAGAGAAAAATTGGTTTCGTAATGGTGAGTCATGGAAAATAAAGTTTGGTGGCATTTATCATGAAGTAGGTCTCATGAAAATTCAGAAACTCATTTGCAGCATTCAAACGGTAGAAGGAAAGATTTTGATTTCAGCTCCTTTACAGGCAGTTAGTTTTGGTTGTTGCTGTCGAGGGAGAAAAGGTGCTGTTACACTGGGCAATTCAGCAATTCAGTTCTATGTCTCGCAACGGTTGCGGTAACAAAATTGCGAGACATTTTTGGTATTTTACACTAGGCAATCTCTCGTACAACTTATCTTGCAACAAAATCGCGACACAAGTTGCAAGGAAAATTACTTAGTGTAACAGCACCTTAATGTGTAGCAGCACTTGTGCTGGGTCTTGCTTTACGAGCATGTTATGAAATATTTATTATTGTTATCGTAGGTCCATCTTTTGAGTCACACTGAAACTCCTAACCACTCAGTGTCATCATCCAGACCCTACAACTGCTCTCGCTGCAACCTGTCATTTGAAGAGGCAGAGCATCTCCATCTTCACACGTGCGATAAGAGTGAACATGACGCTGACGGTGCCTCATCGGCCAGCATTGACCCAGACAAGCAAGTGGCACCAGACGATGAGGATATCAGCAGCACAGCTTCGTTCAATCAAGAGGATTCTCTGTCTGGTTCTGAGGATCGAGGCAGTGAAACTAAGGGAAAGATCTATCGCTGTGAAATATGCCACTCAACCTTCACCAAGTCCACATCTTTGAAAGCTCATCTAGTGAAGCATACAGGGGAAAGAAAATACCGCTGCGAGCATTGTTCCAAGACCTTCTTTAGTTCTAGCAGCTTGAAGATTCATGTTCGGGTCCATACGGGGGATAGACCTTTTAAATGCAAGGACTGTCCGAGAAAATTCAGCGATCCCTCTAATTTTAATAAACACAAGAGATGGCATGCCAAACAGAAGGCCCATGGGGGGTACGGAGAGTACTCTATGCATGCTATAAGTATAACCCCAGCTAATGCTGTTTCCGAAGAAGGCGATGAGAGTCCGGAAGTAAAAAAGAGACGAATGAGTGATAACGACTCCCTCGGAACTGGTTCGCTGAAAGATCGGCGCGATTCCGGAGGAAGTTCGTACGAGGCCGAAGGGGGAAGAACACCCGAAGGAAGCGACAATTTGTTTGTTGACGACGAAGATGAGGAAATATCCGTGGATGACGATGAGATGCAGGTTGGATTCACGTCACCCAAAGAGCTTGTTGGCATGGAAACCGATGAAAATGACCATGAACCTGCAACTGTGGAGGCAACTGTGGAGAAAGACGAGAAGCAAGAACAGCCACTTGAAGAAGAAACGCAAATGAATAACGAAGAACGCAAGGTTGAAAAGGTCGAAGAAAATTAAGGTAGTCGTACAAAAAATTGTTTAAATAACATCTCTTGCAAATTCAAAGCTTATTATTCTGATGTCAGAAATGACAACCTGCAAACATACAAAGTATAGTTTGTTGAGAATGTTATATCTTTTACTAACGGTGATGTAGTCCGCTAAATGTCATGCTAGGTTTAATCAAAAATTATTTCATGACAATGCATGATACAGCTAGCTATTTCAGAAAAGGTTGCTGAAGTTTTTGTTGCATGTTGCATGTTGCATACCAAGACCGAAATTTATTGTATTTAAATGATATCAGCACAGAAGAAAATATGCCAGCTCCATATTGCGAAGAGCTGCGCTGAAAAGTTACTTGGTTCACATCGTCAATAGTGCATTTCGGCCTTAGTATGCAACAAGCAACAAAACCTTCAGCATCCTTTTTGAAATAGCTGTATACATGATTAGAATCACGTTGAATGGTTTGGTTTAAACAAGATACCGCATTTTATAAGTGACGACCATGTCTGCTTTTCTTCTTGGACAACAACGACGACATTGTAATGAGCTGTTGTTGAACTTATCCAAAGACTAGTTAGATCGATAAGTTTCGAGTTACCAAGCAAACTTGAAGAAAGCTTTCTGAACCACCTATTTGGTTAATACTGGTTCCCTTTATAGTGCGGTTTCTTTATCTTTGGGGGGGTAGGGGGTGGGGGGCAAGCCAAAGCCACTGACATTCATTGGGAGCTCCTTACCACAAGTTCAGTAGCGTCAACTGAGTAGTTTTAAAATGTAGTGTTAGTATTAATACCGCTTTAAATATCAAGCATACAAAGAATCCAATGCAATTTTTTTATTATAACCATTACATATATTCATAGTTAATCCTATTCAAAAGTTAAACAATGGCTCTCTTTTAGAGTGGTTTTCATAAACCCGTGAAATATATATTAAACTAATACATATTGGTAGACCCTAATTCTATTGTTTTCTTTTGTGTCTATTTGACTATTACACTTTAACTATCAGTTTTTATTTCACGGGCTTATGAAAGCCACTCTATTCTCCGATTTGAGATTCTGAGGAGCGTTCCTTTGTACCTCGATCCTATCTCGGCACATAAAAGCCCTTCCATTCTTTCTTAAGTAGTATCAAGGCCCTCAAAGTAGTATCCCTTGGAAACTATAGTCTATCACATGACCATTTCTCGCCCTTCTATCACGTGACCATTTCTTGCCATTCTATCACGTGGCCATTACCAGTAAATGGTAAAATGCAAAACGAAGCGGACCAATCAGGAGACGAAAGAAAAGGTTACTGGGGTCAAATTGCACGACTTTCATTAACAAAAAGAGAGCAGTAGTTATATTCATGTAGTTTTTTAATATGCAATGCAAAAAAATCCTTTTTTTTATGAATGACTTTACTTTAAGTAAAGTTGGATATGTCGAGGACATAAATGAACTCGAAGCGAGCAAAACCATAGATTAGATTAGATAAGATTAGATTAGTCATCTATACAGACGTAAAGGTATCATTTATAGCAGTAATAATGTAGTAGTCAATAATATTAGCCATAGGTTCTGGTTCCAGCCTTGTGCCCACTCTTCATGTCTTGAGAGGATTTTTGGTTTTCAATCTTCCATTACAAGGATAAGAGATACGATGTCTGTCAATGTAATAGGAGCATTGAAATTAAAAATTTTAAACTAAAAAGAAATTTCGCAGGACAGTTGACAATTATTCATTAAGATTGTTTTAATCTCAAGGCAAATTAGAAAACTGGTTTTCGGTTTTTGTTGTTTATGCTCATTGCTCAGGGAAAGTGAAATTTAATCTAGTTGTCATACGCCTGTCCAACAAAAACGTAGTCCCCTGTCCCCAGATTCAGTCCCACAATTCTGTGCGGCACGAGTTCATTTCCAGTCCTCTGCTGAATTTCGGAAAGGTGAAGTATCTTGATGTTATTATTATTATTTTTTTTCGGGTCACAGTGGAACAAAGGGAAGCTAGATTTCCTTAAAATCAATTTGGTATTGGCATTTGTAGTTTAGTAATAATCAGTAGTCTATTAGTAGGAGCTTATGTTAAGCCACTCCAGGCAGGTTAGACCACAAAACACGGTTTCCTAGATAAATATTACATTAACAATCAGCAATCGCAATTATTATTATTAAGACATTATTAATCACATATATCATTGTAAATTGGCTTTGTTTGTTTGTTTGTTTGTTTGTTTTTTAAGATCCATGCGTTGCCACGACTACTCGGTCTTGGTGTTGGAGCTAGCTTGATCGGTTTGCTTCTTTACATACACTGTGCCTATCAGAATTCTAAACAGAATTCCTATTGGTCAGATCGACCAATCAAAAGTAATGTTTATAGGCCTTCTGCACTAACAGGTCATGTGAATATAACTCCCTTAAATCAAGCACCAGTGTCGAAATGAACTCCAGAAATGGAAAGAGAATCTCGATATTAGTAAGACGGTGGAGTTTCAGTTCAAAATGTTTGACATAAGAGAAATGGCATAAAATACAAAACTGGGAATATTCAGTGCTAGGATTTGTATGAGGAAAATGTGCTGAGCAGCAAGCTCGTGTAGTCCAGTATTTTTTTCCATGCAAACAAACTCTTAGTAGAAAACATTCGATTTTATATTTCACGCCATTTTTTTTTTTTTTTTTTTTTTGAACTGAAACTTCACCTTCTTACTAATATCGAGATGCTTGTTCTATTTCTTGAGTTTATTTTGTCACTGGTGCTTGATTTAAGGGTAGCCTGGTCATGCAATCTGTTAGTGCAGAAGATCTATTCAAGGCTCATCAACCCTGGAACACAGTTTTGTAAGTTCTTAGGGGCTACTTCTCTATTCAGACATAAGTCGGTTGAACAAATCAGAAAACTAAAAACTATACAACACTTCCATGAAAGTGCTAAACTGTTGCTATTTTATTTTATACTATCTTATACTGAAATTTTGGTATTGTATTGAATGTTACTATAAATACTCGAACAGAAATATGTATTTTCGTACTTCTTTATGCATGCACAACATCCCTCGATCTTTTTCTGTAATATATTTTCACTCAGACACAAATTATACGCCAAAATAGGCGAAACTAACTACGGGATCCTGGACTGGAAGAAATTATCTCCTAAACCGTTCTATGTCAGAACTTTAAAAAATTATCTTTTATGCTTTCCTGTTTTATATACTACAAAGTGTCTCATATTTTATATAATACTGACTCGAAATTATAGATTAAAGAAGCAAAAAGCAGGAGGAAATGTTCCACAAACTTCCAGACTTTATTATAACAAATATTTATATGATCAATTGGATTAACTTTTATTCGTCTGAAAAATCTAAGTGGTAGAACTAGCTAGTAAGAGTACATTTTATTCACTCGAAATTAGAGCTTTGGTAGTCTGATAGTTAAGATCATAGTTACAGACTACCAGTACTGCTAATAATGTATAAAATATTATTGCTGTGCATACTATATCCCTAAAGATGCGGTAATACTAGGAACAAAATGTCCAACTTCTCGCGCAACAATGTTGCGTTTTAAGTTGCAGAGCGATGCTGCTCGTATTACCACCATGTACACAACTTGTCACACAACACTGTTACTCGTATTACCACCATGTACACAACTTGTCACACAACACTGTTGCTCGTATTACCACCATGTACACAACTTGTCACA
>JAAAQI020018458.1:0-19599 GCA_011800005.2 Stichodactyla mertensii | reverse complement strand
ATTACTGGCTCTAATTGTGATTGTAAGTCCAAAGAAATGCGCCTTATTCATTCATTGGGTACTCAACAGCCCAATGGATTGAATGAGCGGTTTTCTTTCTCTTAACACTATTGGCTCTTTTCTTCTCTCACTTTCTGATCGGTTAATTCACTCTCCTGCTTCTATTTATACCATCTCCTGCCCTTACTTTACTCTTTTACTCCAATGAAGGGTGAGAGCTCGAAACGTCAGTAAAGTTAAGTATATTTCTCTTTTTTTCACAGTGTTACAGATTTCCTTTTATTGGTTATGAAATTTGAATATAATAAGTACATGAATGTTATATATTTTATGTACATACCAATGATTTTTATTGTGATATCATTGACAACAAAATTGATGCCAAACCAGCAAATTCACTTGTGGCTTATAGTGGTAAAGTGTGGAAGGGAATGTTTGCTACCAAAGACAAAAAAAAAAAAAGCAGATGTTTGAAGTGCCTCACATGTTTGTCTTTCACTTTTTCTTTCTCACTCAATACCCCCTGGGGGGGGGGGTACTCCCTTTGTGCAAGTGGTAGGGGTGATCAGTGGTTCTTTTACAGTTGAAAATATTTCCTGTGTGAACCTTTTAGGGGTTTTGATATGTAACATGACTCCTTACCTTTTCAATTGTTATTAATTCTCTTTATTGAACAACATTAAAGAACAGACTAGAGAGGTATTATCAGTTTCAATAAAAAATTATTCACAAATAGTCATACCTTTTAGGGGTTGTTTTTAAAACTGAGCTGCCAATCACACCTACCGCTTGAACAAAAGGAGTACCCCCCCCCCTCCCGGGTCAATACCAGTAACAAAATGAAAAGTAGGTTTTATAAAATAGCTAAGATATAACACAAGCTCTGATTGGCTAGATACCTATGAAAAAAATTAGATGATTCATGGAGACTGTGCATACTCATTCATACTAATGTGTCAAGACTGTTTCAAGTTCTTTGATGCCTCTATTTACAGTGCATTAATCACACAGTCACAGTCATTAATCTTAGTTTCCTCCTTGAAGCCATCTTAGGCAAAACACAGCCCTAATCTTTGGTGGAACAGCTTTATCAGTGTAAATCTTGAAGTTTAATTTTAATGAATTATCAAACTTCCACAGGAAATAAGTTCTAAGTTCACCAACGAGTTCACTGTGAACTTCCAAAGTACAAATTAAACTTTGGAATTTCCAAACGAACTTTGGATCAAAAGTTATGAATAAACTGTAAGAGCTTAAGAAAGTGTAAGAAATAAACTGTAAGAGCACAAAACTGTCTTTCAGGATACAAATGTTGATTTAATTTATTTATTCGCAATATAGTGCGAAAGGAGATATAAGAGATTAGTGCTATCAGGAATATCTCTTAAGATCTAATTGGAATTTGAAAGTTTATTTTTGTGGAGGGAGGAAAACCAGAGAACCTGGAGAAAAACCCTCGAAACATAGGAGAGAACCTGTCTAACAAACAACTCTACCCACAATTATGACACCAAACCTGGTGAGACTGTCAAACCCAGGTCATATTGATGAGTGGCAACATAAGTAATTAGCAGCATACACCACCCATGCTTCCCTTTAAAATCACAATGTAGATTGTTCATTTTTTGAAAATCTTTTTGTTTTTTGAGAGCATTCTTAACAGCTTTTCTCTTCAAAAATGGCTAAATGATTATTCAAATTACAATATTTTCTGCATCTCCCAACTACCCATATGTATCCAGAACTAGATTTAAGCACATGAAACATTGACCATTCATCGGTTTTTGAGCTGCATAGTTTTGATTAAAAAAAAGAAGTAGAAACTTGAATCACCTACAGAATATAACATAACATGAATATAAGCAAACAAACTTTGACCTTTCTGGACTACCAATTATTTTATTACCAAAAACGAATCGTAAAAGAAATAATTGTTACAATCTTGCTGAAGTTGTACTTACTAAACTTAAATCAGCCAAAAATGCACACAAAATTTTTATCTTGTTAGTAAAACCCATGCCATTATGTCCTTCCTTAAATAAGAAAGCTTCCTGTGTAAAATTTTAAGGATTTTCTCCCCTAATTGTGTGAATCTTCAACAATTTGTTTGTGCACAAATTGCTTGTGGGTTTGAAAAATTGATTCAGTTGTAGGCAATCACTTTAATAGACATTGAGTTCCTAGAGATGGTTGGTTTAAGTTTGCCACTAAAGATGGCTTAAATTGAAACTTTTCTTTTTTAATTAGAAAAAAATTTAAGGGTAATACTAGATAATTATGGCCTGAATTTTTATTGACTTTGAATCTTGTGTTTGTCTTCTAATTGTTTATTTTAACATTGCTACCAAAATGTGTGCTCAATCCACAAACATTTTATAAAACTAACATGGATTTATATTTTGGTCTCTACAGTCTACTGTGAGAACTTACATCAAAGGGGTGACTTAATTCTTGTTATTCATGCATTTGAATTGCCAACCATGCCTGCAGCTCCTTATCCTTGTAAGTATTCACAAATGGATATGTACACCATGATAATACCACTGCCAAGGTACATCAGTCTTAATTATACTTTTATAAGCAATACATCACCTGTTCAGCTATATTCACACCTAGAACAAAATCCTAATTAACTGAAACCTCTTCATCTTATTTTTTATTTTTGCATATCAAAAAATACCCTGTGAGCAGAATCTCCTTTTCCCTCCTCCAGAAGCAAGAGAAGGAAAGGAGACTCTGTAGAAGTCATGTATTTTTTTATTTGAGCATGCACAGCAGTTGCTAGGAAACTGCTTCCTTCCCAAGCTCACTCCAGCTGAGCGGAAATAAATTTTCTAACCAATCATAGTCCGTTGGGATTTTTCATGGCTGGTCTAAATGTTCAAGCACTATTTTTAATCTGAAAACAACTGGAAATTTAATCCGATGTATTTTGAGGCCTAGAAAAGTCCAAAGCTATTAAACAGAGTGAAATTTTATCTTTGTGTTATCCAAAAACCACGCGAGAAATGATTTTGAAAACAAAGAGTGAGGAGTCCAACCAGAGGTTTTGTCCAACAATGCTTTGTGCAGCTAGTTTTTTGCTCAGCTGGACTTGTTTTGTAAATCATTTCCAGTTTCGATTCATGCACTGCTTTTGTGGGCACCAAAACAAAACATGTCATGACCTCAGTGACCCCTACAAAAAGGTTGTTTCAAGGAGAATTTACATCTCCAGATACGTCAGTTAAGAATGCAAAGTGAACCAAATTATCAAGGGAAAAAGATTATTTTTATTTGTATTGTGAAACTTGCCTTTCTAGTGCCTGAGCAACATTCAATCTTATTTTGTGAAAACATCATCTTGATGAATTCCATGAATGCCAGCTCAATTTTGTCATCATACAGACTTACGTATCAAAACTGGTTTAAAGAATCCTGAAATTATGTATATTAATCCAGATTCTTGGACTAAGCAGCACTGCAAAAGAAATACACAACTTCTGCAGAGTCTACTTTCCTTCTCACTCATAGAGGAGGTAAATGGAGATTCTGCTCGCAGGGTAATCAAATATATAAAATGAACAATGCATTTGGTTAAAATAAATCCCTCTTTTTAAATTAAAACAATATGAATTTATACTTCTACTAAACTAACTTCCAATCAGATCATTTTTTGAAAAATAAAATGAGGTCCTAATATTTTTTGCAGATGGTTTTGCTTACTATGAAGAATGGAGTAATCTAGTAAAGAAAGCTGATGAAGAAGCAAAAGAGTTGTTAGAAAGAATAGGAAGAAAATGTCAAGAACACAATAGAGAAGAGAAAGAGAAACATCCTGGTAATGAAGATAAGGTAATTGGAATTACAGCAAAAATGTTCTGGAACAATTTTAGCATAAAGAGAAAAGAATACATATTAAGGTTACATTCCACTGTGGTTCCCAAATTTGTGTAAATTTCAGGTTTCCTCAGCCATGTTTATTCCTACGAGAATCAAAACTTTTGTTCAAGCCCTGGTGAACTTAGTCTAAATTGTTTGGATGCGAGGCTACGTAGCTAACAGGCTCTTAACAGGCTCTTCAGAAGTAGGGGATATTTTTGAAATTAATATGATTTTTGCTACCCGTGCCAGGGCTGTAGAGGAGGGGTCATTGCTGAGGGTGGGGTGGGGTGGGGATATTTGTCCATGATGTTTTCTATGACAACATGCTCTGACATTTGAACATTACACACTTATGTCTGATCTCAAGGGAAACAGTTAGTTTTGTTTTCCCGAGAGGCTTGATGTTTCCCTGAGGCAAATCCGAGGGAAACATCAAGACTTGAGGGAAAACAAAACTAACTGCTCCCCAAGGGATCGGATATTAAGCGTTTTGTTATATAGCAACAGAGAAATGATTTCCTGCCAGTTTAGAAAACAAATAAAAAGAACTAATTCAGTGCAGAAGCGAAAAATAAACAAAAGTTCTGGACTCTGGAATTTGAAGCGGTTTTTATTGGCTTTCTTGTTTCTGATTTGTGCAAGATATCATGTCACAGGATTAATCACGCTCTGATCACGTGCACTGAGCTGTGTGCTAGTTTATTTTACCTTTCCTTTTCACATGTTACTTGTATCGTGATCAGGAAATAAGTTATTTCCTGCTCAGGATACATTTAGATTTAGTTAATACCACGTGATCATTTTTCAGCCATTGAGAGTGTTTGTTATATCAGGAAAATTCATAGCTATATAACAAATACATATACATTCAGTGTATATACTTTTAATACATTGCTAACACAACCTAGGTCCCATCTTGCAAAACCCATTTAGATGGAATGGAAAACTCTAAACTACCTTGTTTGCTTTTCAGTTTGGTCACCCAGCAGCCCCCCCCCCAAGGGAAAGAACCTTCTATAGCTCTGCTACCCTCTGCTGTACTCCCCTTTATTGTTATGAAATTCGATGGGGGAATTATATGTCTCAGTCTAGCTCCTATGTGGGGGAAGGGGGTATGAAAGTGTCCTGTAACTACATAATCACTGTTGCCGACTTTGTGTGCATTTTTAGTACAATTTCAAGCTGTTCAAGGAAAATGGAAAAGCTGGGGAAGTCATCTGCAAGTTTGCTCAAGATGAGAGTGCCCACATGATTGTGATGGGGTCACGTGGTCTGGGTACTCTCCGCCGTACATTGCTGGGGAGTGTGAGTGACTACTGTGTTCACCATGCCCACATCCCTGTTGCTGTTGTTCCACCACCTCATGAACACACTGAAGCCGAAGCAAAGAACGAGTGATCTGAAGTTGAATTTATTTTCATCATTTCATTACATTTAATTGTCTTTTGTTTCATCCAGCATGTGGTAAAACAACATGGAATGTTTTCTCTTTTTTTTTTGGTTGTTTTATTTTTTACATCAGTAATCCATTTTATAGGTACATGGAACGAATTGTACACAGAAAATGAAATGTTCAATTGTGGTAATGACAGAAAAAGTATTTGATTAGATAAAATAAAGGTCTTGCTTTCAGAAGGGCTTGTTTGTATGTAGTCATTATGATTTCCAAATAAGCCTCAGGGCTTTAGCCAATTTGTATTATTTTCTCTTAGCAATGTTTATGTATTTTTGTGTGCCATAGTGATTGAATAAGTGATTAGAATCACGAAAGCTTATTCACAAAAAGAAAATCGTGAATATGTTATAATTGAACTGACTCAAAATATGGAAGCATTACACAAACGTAAAAACATCACATGAAATACTGACAAAACCCACCTGATGTTGATTTGTTTTGGCTTAGGGAACTAGTCTGAAGGTTAAATGTTTCAAAACCTGTCTGAATGTTAATTGTATTTTTGGTTTACAATTTTCCAAATATTTCGAAATGCATTTGAAACGTCAATGTCGATTCTTGGTTACTCGGCGAATCGTAAAAGATCATTGAGAATCGCTAACGAAAGAAGATTTTTGGCGAAATTCAATAGCATAGTCGTAACTTTTTCATTCAAATGAGAATTTCCGAGAATCTACGCCAAAAGAACAGCACCTTAGGCTTGTAATATTTTAAAACAGAAAACACGATAACTGCCACGCCCAGAGCGTTCGTGCTGACAACCCTACACTTTTCCAACTTCAGTGCCTATTTTGATTTCATATTCAATATCAATCGCTTTCGAAATTGCTTCAATCATTTATTCCTGCTTTTTTTTTACTAGGTTGAAATGATTATTTCTGAATCTTTTAAAGGGAGTAAGACCACTCATTCAATATCACTACAAAAGCCACTCCAATGACTTACCATCTAAATGAATTAAATGTTCAAATAATTAAGCAAATCACTTGTTTACGTACTGCCTGAACCTTACACTCGAAATCAAGGTAAGCTAGTATTCTATTTTTGCCCGAAGCCAACCGCCCAGGCTTTTGATTAATACCGTCGATGTTTGGTCTGACCGAGAACAATCTCGTCAGGTCTTCGGAAACGGATCGGAATCGTCTATCGTGTCAGTATAATATGCAGATTTGAAACTCCATTAGACCACACTAGCAGCACAGTTTATTAAGGAAAGATATAGATATATTCCAAGATTTAGAAATGACTGAACGTAGGATCCTGGTGGCGATTGATGGAAGTGAACACAGCGAGAGAGCCTTTGACTGTAAGTCCAACTTTAAGCAGATCCTTTTTAATCGAATTGGCGTTCACACGAGCAAAAACGGGACGAAACAAATTGATTGAATATAGCTATATTGTGAGCGTCAAATTCAAGGTGATTTAGGACTTCGATCACTGTATCTCGATTCAGATCAGTTTTGTGAACAATCTTAGTTGTCCAATTTTTCTCACTTTTAATCAACTTACAGCACGCTTCGACTCGGAGCCTGTAGTAATTTCCACAGGAATTATATGGCGGCAATTCTTGTTGGGAAAATTCTTGTGAATAATTTAAAGCGCAAAGCTTGTAGAGTGGCTTAAACTAAAAGAGAATCTCGGTAGCAGAGGTATGTGAAGCCTTCCGTAAACCGGAAGAGAGAATTTCCCCTTTTTCGTAACCAAAATATAAACTGCAATTGCAATAAAATGTTCATTGCTCGAAGAACCATTTAAAAACTAACAGATGACGTCTGACCAAAATATCTGGTTATTTCTGCGATAATCAATTTGTGCAGAAAGCTACCAACGAATCTGAAATCATGAATAAATAAGCTGATTCTTCAAAGTTTGGTGTGACGGTTTTCAAAAAACCTGTCCGTATAGCACATCTATCTAAGTGTATTTTGAAGTGTCGTTCACACATTTTTATTGTAATTTTCGTATTAGGAAAGCACCTTAAAAGTGCTGTAATGAAACGCACTGATGGGTGGATGAGAAAATCACTAAAAGTGATTCTGGGCTCTAAAACTTCAATTGTTTGTCATCTGTCAAGTTTCGGTAAAATCAAATCGCGTTCGGCAAACCCCTCTTAAGTCTGTTCATCTCCGCATTTCTTTAGTGTGTGTGGTTTTTCGCCTACTTCATGCCAAGCCAAAGAGAGTGTGATTTCCATCAATTTCCATGCTAATTGTCGTGCTTATTGGCTGTATTCTTTCCTGGTTACTTTGTTTTCCTCATATGTGTAAACAAATCAGGATTATCAGTGGGTTTCACCTTACGAGAGAAAAATAAGTTTAATTCGGCTCACGTGAAACGGAGTCACACAGAGACTCAAATAAATAAGTACATGAATAAACATGGTGATAAATGGTTGATTTGAGCGAATAGCATAAGTAATATGGATACCTGTTTATATTTCTGTCGTTCATTCTATATAAATATGTTTAGTAACCCGTGGCCATTAAGATCTTAGATTCATGTTTTTGAATTTTCGAAGTGACTCAGTTTTTCAATAACCTTCAAGACACTCATGCGGTACGAATTTCGTTCGTGCAATTCTAATGATCTTGACTACTGGCTTTTCTCTCTTGGTTGACCACGGGATATATTGGCTGATCAAATCAGACAGCTTTATTTTTAATATACATGAAAATATTGGTAACTGCGGCCAACAAAAGACATATTGGAATTTAAAAGTGCATTCTTTATAAATCATTGCACAGCTCGGGATCAAGGGGATTGATTGTTTAGTGCCGGCACTGTCAATATCACACCCTTATCAGAACGAGAAAAATATTGATCCTTGCTTTAGATAATTCAATTGCTTTTCTTTTGACAGGGTATTGTGAAAATATTCGCCAGGATAGCGATGTATTGATTCTTGCTCATACGTTGGAACTTCCTCCCAAACCGCCAACGCCCTTTCCGTGTGAGTATTGACCAAATCTGCACTCCAGCTTGACTGATATCATTGAACCAGTAACTGAAGCAAAACTGGAGAATCTTGTGCTTACTCAAACATCCTTTTCATACTAAATCAGCCTTCCTATGCTCTAAAATATACAGTGAAGGCCGTGTTTAGACTTGAGTGTTTGACTGAGGTTCAACCAAAAAGCTAGACACGTTGAAACAATGCTAAATGATAAGCGGTCATTGTTAGTAAAATCTTACTCAGCCTATAGGTTAACGCTCTAGTCTAAATTATTCATTCCATTTTTCTTTGTGACAACGGCAAACATGTCTAGTTTAAAGCTTTTGTAGTACTAAATTTTTGTACATTTGAATAATAAAAACTAAGAAATATTCCACTGCAGTTTATCACTGATATCATAGACAAAGGATTAATACGGCGTTGCGAAGATATGAAGTTTATCTTCGATTGGCGAAAAACAATATTTCAAGAGTGAGCTCAGAAAATCTTTTTTGCCGTCAATAAACAATACAACATGCCTTCCTTTGAACCTCTGCAAAACCCACCGCTACTCGGATCCACTTTTAGCTGATTCTACTTGATTTTCCCTCTTTTTTCTTAGCTTAGAAGCAACTAATTTCGTGACTTTACATCATAGAAAGTTTTCTCTTTGGCATATCTTTGACTTTTGAACGGTTTTTATTTTATTCCAATAATTTCTCGCTCATCTTTTTTCAACCAAACTTGTTTGGCAGCTAGCTTTGCAAAAATGTACCAAGCTCTTTTACACATTTAGGGTCGATACAATAACGAGTGAGCTCAGAAAATCTTTCGATTCCCGCCTGTAGTTTTGTATAATGTTTACGAATCTATTTTTAGTATCTCCCTCATGACTAAAGAACAAATGTGATGACGACGACGATGTATACCACCAACACACTGCAAACGTTTCCTCACTCCTCCCCCCTGAGGATTAGAAGATATGATACTCAGTATCCCTGATGACTAACTATCACTTATTTTCCCCAGACGTCGAAGGATACTATGAAAACTGGAAAAAGGAAATCGAGCTGGCACGAAGCGAGAGCAAAAACATGCTTGCTAAGTATCAATACATATGTGAGGAGAAAAACGTAAGTTCACTTCATACCACTTCTAAACATGAAAAAAACCGGGATTTTTTGCTATGCCGGATAATTATATTTTTGGGACTTCATCGCGGTTATTCGGAGATTTTTGTAAAATGAAAATATTGGTTCAACATTTGTTACCATGGAGATACTGCTCTTAGTGATCTTTTACAACCGCGCCAAAGAACTAGGCAACGAAATAGAGCGCACAATTACATATTGCCTAGAGTTCGAACTAGACGTTTTAAGTCTGCTTTCATAAACAGATGTCTTTTTATTGAATTCATAGTTTTTTTAATATAGAATTTTTATTTTAATTCTTCTTCTTATTTTTGAACTATGTATCTATTCATATTTTTTGTAATTTTTTGCACGTCTACTGCTCTTTGAATTAAGTAGAAAACCGGGATTTTTGACTAGCATGACTAGTTTTGCACTAATGTATATTTTTGGGAATCATCGCGGTTATTTTGGAAATCTCTGCATGACTGTCAAAGGAATCCGCAGAAAAAGAAAAAGATTGGTCCAACATAACTATTGCCATGACAACGCTATTTCCTGTTTTGCTACAATGTTCTAACGTTTATCTGTACCTTGAGTAAGTGCAAAGTAGGTTAAGGAGAAACATGCATGTGGAGTGCGCCCTTAGTCTCTCTGAGCTAGCTGTTAGCACTCTTTTAGGTCTGTGAGCGGGAAACATAAGGTACTGACTTACAGCACGTACAACGGTACGATGTAACATTAAAATGGTTTCCCATTGTGTGTGTGGGTAGGTGAACCATTCTATAACTGACAATGCTCAGTTAGGTTACGACAGAGCGATGTGGAAGACGGTACAGTAATACAGTTTGTAGCCCTACTGTATACACAGCTTTACAGTAACTAACTACACATCGTGCATGATTGGTTTATTCATACAAAAACAATGCCGATGAAAGCCATTTCAGTGTTACTGCATACCGTACCGTGTACGTGCTGTAAATCAGTCAACGTAAGTTTCCCATTTATATGAAAACCGCTCTAGTAGAGTACAGTACTAGTATGGCGACGAGATTTCGTGTCATTTCTACTCACACAATATCCAGTCTATAATGCTCATACCGGCTATACGAAATACAGATAGGGCCAAGCAAGTGTAAAAGATCACGGGGGGAATCGGGCTACCGGACCACCGGACCATTGTTCACCCAACAAATGTCTAAATTAGATTAAGAGCTCTATATAAACCTTGCCAGAATAATATATAACGTACCAGTCAAAAGCTGCTTTGTTATTGCTCCCTTATGATAGGTTAGGTTTAGGTTAGTTCTATTGTTTGGAGGTACCAATCCATTGTTTTTTAAACCAATCATGAAACTTGATCCGACCAGTACAGTGTGGCACAAATCTTCCCGTGTTTGGTGAACACTGACCAAACTCTACTTTCGCATCACCCCATAATGCTTTGCGCTTTGGGGTAACTGAAAAGAAAATTGTTAGAAAACCGGAAACTTTTCATACAGATGTTGAGTAGGTGAAGCATGAAGCATTTTTTAATTGAATAAATATGAACCTTTTTTAAATTGAAAAAATCATTGTACGAGTAGATATCTTACTCACTAGATGGATTGCAAAACCACATACACGTACAATTTTTTTTTTTTTTTTCAGATTGAAACACTTAATGCGGTACATGACGAACGGTACTCGCCTGGTCCTTCTATCTGCAAAGTCGCCGAGGAAAACAAAGCATCGTTAATCATCCTTGGATCACGTGGCCTGGGAAAAGTACGTCGTACATGGCTAGGTAGCATCAGTGATTATGTAGTACACCACGCTCACTTGCCTGTCTGTGTAGTTCCTCCTTATGATCCACCTAAGAACTCTCTAAAGGAAGAAAAAACACCAAGAAAAAATACAAGAACGCCAAGCCCGCTGCCGGAAGTCGAGTCAAAGCCGCAGGCAGAAGAATCAGATGCACCGCCAACGACAACAACAGACGAAGGACAGGAAGGGAAGAAGGACTAGGAAGTATTTAGTAGGGATAACAACGCTGGAATAGGGAATATTGTTCCACAGGATTGGTGATTATGATTAAGACATTATGAACTTGATAATGACGATCCAGTATTTTATTACTGAAAAAGTATATCATCACCAACTATTGCTATCACCATCCAACAGACCAAAAGTCAGCTACATGTATCCTATAACCGATAAAAGGAAATCTCTGTAACACAGTGAAAAAAGATACTTACCGGCTTTACAGACGTTTCGAGCTCTCGCCCTTCGTCGGAGTAAAAGAGTGAAGTAAGAGTAGAAGATGGTATAAAAGCGGGGAAAGTTAACGAATCAATCAGAAAGTGTGAGGAGAAGAGAGCCAATAGCTTAATGGCAAGAAAATCGCTGAAATGAACATAAAAGATCAAAATAGCCTGCGGAAAAGAAGTTTCAGAAATACCATAAAAATCGCTAAGCTTTAGTGATTACATCGCTCTATCAGGCTCAGGTCAAACGTCGAACTTCACATGAGCCGAACTCATTGAAAACAATGGATAATAAGGCGGTCTTCTTTGATGTCATTAGGTTCGGCCCATGTGAAGTTCGACGTTTGACCTGGGCCTTACTCCGACGAAGGGCGAAAGCTCGAAGCGTCAGTAAAGTTGAGAATCTCTTTTTTCACGGTGTTACAGATTTCCTTTTATTGGTTATTGTGTTTATTATACACCGACGCAGCCTATACTAGTTTACTCGCTAGTTTCCATTTACATTAATTCCTACATATGCAAAACTGATAATCGTCAACTGATCTCTATGGAAGCCACACTACCAGATACAAGAAAAGAGGCCGTACCGTACGATGATACCGTGCTGTTTCACGGGTAATCGCGATACAACAGCATGAAAACCGGCGTAAGAGGAATAAATTGGAATTTTTAGTACTATCAGTTAGAATTATTATTATCATTATCGTATAGAATATTTACCAGTTAAACAAGATTATCGCTGACGATATTCTAGCTGTTGGGGGCGGAAGAGAACGGATGTCGAAGCAGTGACATTCCTTGGACTTTACAGATTATTTTGGGTAAATTTTTGCCGTAAACAAGAATTAATCTAGAAGTTTGAGTTTTAGTAACAGTCGATATTTCCAAACCATGGAGCGAGAGGGAGTAAGGCTAGGGGGAAGGTGCAGTCATCAATGATCGACGTGGCGACAAATCATAAAATCTGTTCTAGCCAACTGTCCTTATATAAAAACTAGCTTGCGCTCACCCATTTTTCGTTTTCTCATTTTTGCTTATTTAAAATAAAACTGTTTTTATATAATACGCCCATGAAGTATTTAATGTTTCATTGCATTCCCTCGTTTTGTTACCAGCAATCGGATTGCAAATTCTGTATCGTACGATTTTTAGAGTAAGGAAGTTGATTTCGATTTGGATATTTGCCGAAATTTGGTTTTTTTGGTTTCTTGTCGCTTCGTTGATGATCAAACGAACTGATAAGCCTGCGGTCATTTGCTCTTAGCTGCCACAGCTGAGACCAAAAAAGATTAATTTAGAAGATAGAGCTAATCAAGGAACGTCTTGAATTAAAGCAGGTCAAGTGGAATAAAGAGTACTTCACTTTTAAAATCCTCGGCTTCTTCTAAAAGGATCTCTATAAGGGCCGAAAAGTCGTGCGGTCGGTAAGTTTCGCTTCCACTTTTGATACAAGGTCAGCGGTAAGCGCCGCAAATGAAAACGAAATCCGGGCACACGTGATCCCTGAATAACGCCGGCTTCGTCTTACCTCTCAAAATGGGCCATTTGCACGATGGCGTCATTTTACTACCACTACCAGAATGCTTTGTCAAAATGCTTTGTTATTCAGATTTTTCTACTCTCCTGGGAATAAACAGACAATTGGTAAAATTTCCCTGACAATAGAAGCCACTCAAAGCATTCTGGTCTTGGTAGTAAATTATGCCATCATGCAAATAGCCTATCTAAAAAAGAGGTCAGAAGTCCGAGTAAAGGATGTATGGTAACCACGGATCGCGCAATTTTAACTCCATCACCGTTGACTATTAACTCCCTTAGCCACGCTAACATGATAGGTTATATTATTTTGAGATTAAGAAAAGAGAGGTTAGCAGACCAAATAAAGGAAGTGTGGTGTCATTTACGCCGGTGCGAATGTTCAGTGTTGACTCACGTTAGTCACATAACAATCAACACAATGAGATTAGCACCTGATCGAGTAGCCCGAGTAAAGAATCTTGGTAACCTTAGTTATATGGTAGTATTTAACTAATGGCTGTAGTGTTGATTTTGTACTTCCTTGGGCTGATATGTTTGAACGCAGCACTGGAATTAAGAACAGGCCTAAGCAAGTAGAGAGCGGGCAGCTTAATTTGTTTTTATTCCTAGCTTCAGACACCATGAGATTGAGAAAGCGCAAATGCAGGAGCGTTTGCTGTAGATAATATTTGTGTACATTAAAAACAAACTAGGCTTCTTCATAGATACAATGAAACATGATATCATTGTTGCTCTATTTTTGCAGTTCTACTAGTTATAATACTTAGAAATATGAATAAAGTCATATAATAATCGCGTTATTTCAAGCCAAAATTTAAATGGCTAAATATCAACATTGAAACTCCCTCCCCACCTGCACCACCCGACCCCCGGAATATGGCGGGAAATTTATATTCAGCACTTTCCCTAGCCTGCGTGCAGACGGTTGTTTACCCGTAATAACGGGTATTACGGTTAATTACGGGTTTACGGGTAATTACGGTAATAACGGTTATTACGGGTAAACAACCGTCTGCACGCAGGCTACACTTTCCCCCGGTCCACGGAGAAATATATTGCATTAATGGGATGCCATACAACTTATCTGCTAAGAAAGAGATAAATGCGACCAGGATTAACGAAGAAATCGGGAGAGAATCGAGAAGGATAACTGATTTTAAATAAGCTGAGATATCATTATTGAATACTTGATATTACCAAACGGAAGTATCTTAAAATCCTGTCAGCAGACAGTTGCGGGGTTTGTTACTGACTGAAACATATCATTTCTGCTCATTTCCGTACTATTTTTAATAACGTTTTATCTCGTGTTTACATTCTTCCTTTAGGTTTCAGACTCTAAGAGACATTCGATTGACTGGAGTGAAAAGAATCGGATTTCCTGCCATAATCCGATATATATCCAAAAACGTAAGTAATAGTGTAGATAAAGTAATGTATGGAAAAGGTTTGGAAATTTGTGCATATGGGTCGCGCGCGGATCGAAGAGTTGATGGTTCGATGGCAACTGACGAGCCAGCAGTGCGCTTTTCCTTACTGGGATTCCTGTGTGATTCATCATAGGAGGTAGACTGAAGACGACAGCACCCATCTGTACCATCACTTCCTCTTTCCAGTCCTTGTCGTAGTAAATCATTTTATTCGTTCGCTAACGCGGTGTCCCACTTCAGTCAGTCCCATTGTGTTGTGTTAATTGGCAAGGAACTAGAGCATTTATTTTATTACAGAGCACAGCACTTTAAGCACTAGGAGACATTCTTGAGGTCAAACATTCTAGATAATATTGTTGAGTCACCCTAAAATTTATGCAGAATGCTCACAGCGTGGCGCTAGCGTTACTCTGAACAAGACTCGCGCAGTCATCGCAGATGGTAGCTCGCACTGACAACCTAACATCGTGTTGAATAGAGTCTTTCTTAGTCTGGTTCACGAGCTGAGCTCCTAAATTATGAGCAGAAGAACTGTTCTGATTCCTGTGGATGGCAGTGAGCACAGCCAGAAGGCGTTTGATTGTAAGTATTTGTGATTCTTCTGGTATTACAACCAGACGTTTGCGTTATATGAATAAATATTACTTGTGTCACAAATGAAGCGGGATGGTCAAAGCATTAGCAGTATACTAAATACACAGCTTGATGGTAATCTCAAATTGAAAATGGTTTACTTCGATATTCTATAGATGCTTAAGAATGAGAAGCGTACAAAACTGACTACAGCTCTGCTACCACTAGGACAGATTTCGTAAGGGGATATATTTAGTGTAGACATGATTCAGTCACCAGAGAGATGGGAAACTCTCTCAGTAGCTTGGAATTTCCTTCTGTGCATCCTGTGAAAACAGTTGGTTAGCAGAGACATGTTTGATAGATCTACAAAAAGCTTGAGGGGTAGACAAAATATTTCAGAACCGATATTGGTTGTGTTATTCCTTTGTATCCCTTTCTTCCTCTTCTTATCCTTCTATCTGTTCCTTCCCTTACCAATCGTTTATCTCCAGTTTCCTTTGACTAAATAAAACTTGTTATTCTATTCTATTATTATAGCTATTATACCTAGGAGCAGTACTATTGACTATTGACAGAAACAGGATTGTTATCGATTAAATCTAAACTTTAGCCAACTGGAAAGTGTTCACTGAAAATAATCATTCGCTTCAGCTGCGATGAAAACTGAATAACCGATCTGAGTAAAAGAAGGATGGATCGCGAACCATTTCGTTCGACTTAGACATTTTAGACAAACCAAAATGCGGCATTTAAGGTTTGTTCTGGGTACGTAGATAAGATGCAAACTCTACACTAGACGAGAAAAGCAACTTAAGAACTAACCACCTGTCCAAAATTGTTCCATATTAATGAGGTGAAATTCTATGTAGCTTATATTTTGGAAAACTGATAGATCTCAGAATTTGCCACCATTTGAACACGATTATTCCTCCTTGGGGAAAAAGTCATTGTTCCCTTGAGAGAGAGAGAGAGGTGAAAAAACCTTATTCTACTTGTATCGTCTTTCAAAGTTCCGTGGTTACGCCAATGACCTCGAACACGCGACCATGGCTGCTTCTTGCTTCTTATCTTAACCATTCAAATACTCAAAACAAAAAATCTTATTAGAAAGTGTTGAATGAATTCGTAGGGATTCAATGGTTCAATACCTTAGAAAAACAACAACAGATCCCGACTAAAATGATCGACGGATGAATAGGTTACCTCGTTGCTATTCATCCCACGGGCTACATCTACATATGACGCATAGTAATTATTGGTTTTTAAAAATGGGTCAAAGGGATCCTTGAACCGAGAGTATTCAATTGTGTTCTTAGGTATATCTCTCTTTGATCTGGTAACCTTTGAACCTAATGTGTAGCGATAGTTAAGTAGACAGAGATTTTTGATGGAACTCGTGATAAGGAGGGATCGAGAAAGAGAAAGAGATGGAGAAAGATCTAAAAAAAGTGAGGAAAGAACAAAGAGGAAGAGAGCGCCCGCGAGAAAGTCAATGAAGATTTGTTAGTTTTCAGTGTATTCATTTTGAGGTTGAATTTTCAATGATTTTCAAGTCTTCTTTTCTATTTTAGTTGAGTTTGTGCGTCTAACATGAAGAGCAGCGGTTATCGGCTACTATAGAATTCCAAATACATTCATATCTTTTAAACCGTCGTAATTATCGAAACAATGAAAAAGCAAGCAAAAATTTTCTTATGAATTATAGGCGGCATTTAGGCTAGTGCAGCTGGAAATATACTCTTGGAGGTATAACTAAGGTTGTTGGTCTGTTGTTCTTCTGTTTTCTGTGTTAAGAAAAATAATTATTGCGGCTGAACTGTCGGTTTGTATTGCTTTTAATTACTTAAAGTTATGCATTATTCATTACATATTATTAAGTATTAATACACTTTTTACTACGAAGATAAATGTATTAAAATAGCTTATATAAATTCATGTAAAATTTGAGTTGAGTTGAGTTCTTGTTTTGTTCAACTATATTATTAGATTCGTGTTGTTAGAGTGCATGAAGAGTTGAAACATACGCACTCGATCAATACCATAAAAAAATTATTAGAAATCTTTTTGGCGCATTAACGCCACATCTAATCGGGTTTTCTCCATTCTTAGGTCAAAACCTTTAAAAAAACTTCAAAGTCGCACAAGTTTCAAATCGGAATTGAGAGAAGTAAAAACAGATGTGTCAGAGACAGACGCGCCTGTCCGGAACTTAAGGCTTAGTACACACACATACATGGTATAGGGATCAAGGGACGGAAACTGAAACGTAATAGAGATATCGACTCCGGCACTAAGGCCAACACTAACTTATCTCAGTGATATTTGAAAAGATTACATCTATGAAACTAGCCTCTGTTTTATTTTTCCGAGCGAACGATGTTTAGATGGGTGGAGAGGAATGAAAAAATGGGACGGAGGAATGGACACTCGAAGCCGGCTTTCCTGCATGCTTTGCTTACAGGGCAGAAGAGGCAGGAATATTTCTGATTAATTAACTATGATTATCAGGAAAACAGCCATGAGCGGTTTCAAACGTGATCACGTGATCAAGCTTTATTTCAGTCTGAGATAATATGTTGCCACAACGTATTAGCAGACTGAAATAAGGCTGATTAGTAGTCACATTTAATTACATTAAAGCCGGCAGTTCTTAATTATCATCTTGATATTTGGTACTTCACTTGGCGGCAGGTCGATATAGTAATTGAAACAGTGTTTCTGTACGATCGCTTAATATTCTAAAGTCTGTCGCTAAAATTGATTTACATGTAGTAAGCTGTCTATTTATTTGATTCTGATGGCGAATGAACGACAAATGAACCAGAACTTTCTGCGAATCGATCTGTGATGAATATTTTGAGAAAAAAAAAGATGATTAAAAAAGTAATGTAAAGCCAAAAATGACGAAAATGTAATGAATGCCTGGGTACTGACTAAGAATTGGGTGAATGAATTTTGCAGGACAATAAATGGTTTTGCCTTAAATTTAATTGAACATATTCTTGTCTCGCTGGTCCTTATTAGTACAGAGTGTTTTCATACTTCTGCTACCCCAACAATTCCGAGACATCTGAGAACATGGTTCAGCTTGTCCAAAATTATTTCAAAATTCAGAGTTGTTTTCCTTTAGATGCTACAAGTAAGTAGACCACAATTTGGTTGATGCGTCATCTTTTTCTCGTTCACGAGGGTTTTTCTCCAGGTTCCGGTTTTCCTCCTTCTGTAAAAATCAACATGTGATTTGAGAGTCGTCTGGAAAGTGTGCTAGAGCAATAGACGCAAATACAAGAGGTTTCCTATCAATTTGTTTCAGGGTACTGTGATCATATTAAGAAGAACGATGATATTGCACTGGTGTTATATTGCATCGAAACGCCGCCAGTCCCTGAAAAACGCTTTCCTTGTAAGTAGAGTTAGTGTAGTTCATTGATAGTCACGTGTGCATGGTGTAGCCCTGTAAGCACAAAACATCCATAATTTTCCCGCGAATTTTCGGAGCATGCGTAGTACGCTTCTCCCTTCCTTGTTCTTGGCCACCGAACCTACTGTCGTCCAGGTCAGCGGAACAGGAGCTAGTTGTGATTGCGCGCTTGCCCTGGAGTGAGCTGGGATTATTCTATCACAACAAAACATGAATGTATCTTTTGAACGAAAAAATAATCAGGCACAAGGGAATATGAATGCAAAGTTTATTTAATATGTGCAGGCATAAGTCTTCCTTAAGAGTTTCATAAATATTACGTTTTAGATATTTTCCTTTCTTCATTCCCTCCTTTTCATTCGTCCATCCATCCATCGATTCCACTTTCATACATTTATTCTTCCATCCATTCCACATATCCATCTATCCATTCCACATCCATCCATCCATCCATCCATTCATTCATCCATCCATTCATTCATTCATCCATCCATTCATTCATTCATCCATTCATTCCAACTAATGAAATTTCCATTCATGCAGTTTTTCCTTTTTTTCAACTCGCAGATGCTTACGACTATTACGGAGAGTGGAAAGCTGAAGTAGACAAACAACGCACAAAAGGAAAAGTACTTCTCCATCATTTCGGAGTCAATTGCACTGAAAGAGGGGTAAGATAATGTCACATTTTTGAGTCGATTAGTCAATCACAGTTCCACTCAAGCAGTAGCTTCACCAATCAGAGCATCAAAGGGTTTCTTGAACGAGGAACGCGCGGTCTGCGAACGAGCCGAATATCTGTTACGAGGGTACTTTTCGGGATCTAGTCTTTATTGACTGTACTCTCTAAAACTGAAGAACTAACTAACTGATTACATGGGTGGCTATATTTATAGGCATCTTATGACAGGTGCCAATATTCAATTATTCTGGATTGATTACTTAAATGTGATTGGCTATAAAAGAAAGCACATTCCTAAGTTTGATATTCTAGTGAAAGAATAA
>JAAAQI020018347.1:0-19606 GCA_011800005.2 Stichodactyla mertensii | reverse complement strand
GTGCTTACCCATTACCCCTTTCGGTCTTACCTTCGATGATTCAACCTTTTTGAACTCGACAACGTTTTTTCAATTTGATGTATACAAAATATACAAATGCTAGATTGATATGAATATACAATTAAAATAAGATGATTAATTAATTAGTTATATCTTATCAGACTAAAAACCATTAAATTTTAGTTGTTGTCAGTGCAAAACTTGTAATGTTTTATTTTCTTTTTAAATACTTTTAAGGATCGCTCTTTTTTAGTGTCTGAGGCAGAGAACTCCAAAGCCAGGCTCCAGTAAAAGCAAAACTATTTCTGAAATAGTCGGTTCTGGCCTGGAATTTGCAAATTTTGGTTAATTAAAAAATATATCGCAGATGAAACAAATATTCTTGAAGACCTTTATGCCTGCGAACAAGCAATTACTTAATCCATAGATGCTTTGCGAACTCGAGTAAAACCTAGTCCTCCGCTCGATTGGGGAAGGGCAAATTGGACCCTCTGAGAACCTTACACCGAGGTAAACCTTCTTTCCTAGTACATAAACAGAGCGAGACTAGAAAGAGGGGAATGGCGCAGAGAACGAGGAATATTATACCTACCAATGTCTGGACAGGACACTGGGAAACGAATGGTACACCGTCCATCCAAGGATTCTGTCTCATATGAATTCCATGCCAGTGGATCGACAGACCTTCTTTGAGTAACTCATTTAATACTGTCACTACAACCTTGATTCAGAAAGAAAGATCAATTTATCAGTTGATTTGAACTAAACTGACCGCCATGATGGGCGTGTTGTCTGGGAAACTTCTCCCACAACCGATCAGAAGCTTATAAGAAAGTCCATTATTCAATCAGGAATCCTTGTATATGAAAACCATTTTAATGTCACGGTAAAGTTGGTTTCTTAGCTGACGGGATATTTTCGGGACATTTTCGGGATCTTTTCACCTCCGCTCCTTCCATAACTTCGATAGTTGGTCCAGGAAACTGATCGTTGATGGTAATAATGGTCCTATTCCAGCCATCTACTGTGTGGACTTTATCCAACGGGACGTTGATATTGGGCACTGACCTGTAAACATGGCAAAATCGTCACATACTTTTATGACTGTGCTATATTGTTGTACGTCAACCTATGATTTCAGATATATTCAGGTAGTTCAAAAAAGGTTGGTGAAGGTTTTGTTGCATCTTGTATCTTGCATCTCGCATCTCGCATGCACTATGGATCATATTTAAATATCGTTATCAGTACATAGAGAAGAAAATATGCCGGCTCTATATACCGAAGAGTTAGGCTGGAGGGTTATTTGGTTTATTGAAGGTTTTCACAAGAGGAAACAGTGCATTTCAGTCTTGGTATGCAACATGCAACATGCAACAGAACCTTCACCAACCTTCTTTGAAATAGCTGTATATACATGTATATTAATGACACAAACTCAATGATGAAACCTTTTGTCGGTAACCCAAGATGACAGGAATTAATGATATATATTTCCGCAATTACCACACATTTTCAAATCGCAAATAAACTTTTCGGAAGTATACCATCCAGAACACGACAGCACTTCATTTTCAATTAAGAGTGTAAGAGTGTAACGGTTGGATCATCATAAATTTCAAGCACAATTGTATCAGTTCTGTCAAGGATTTTGGATATGATGGGTTTTGCGGATTTTATTCTAAGTCAAATTTACCCAAATCGTTGACAAAAAGTGTCACTGAAATCCGCAAAACGCAACATAGCGAAAAAAGTTTTGAAAAAAGTCAAATGTTTTCGACTTATATCCTCGCCAAGTGAAAACTTTTACAGCGCTTTTCATAATTCTACCGACCTACCGACTCCAGACTTCTGAGCGACGTCGGGCGTTTTAGCATCCGTCAATCAAAATAATTACTATCTCAAACTCTTGAACCTTTGATTGATGGAAGCCAAAACGCCCAACGTCGCCCAGAAGTCTGGAGTCGGTAGGTCCCAGAATTATGAAAATCGCTGTAATATTCCTTCAAAACTTCAAAACCATTGTCGGTTTTCGTTCTATAACATTTAATATATCACCGTATTCTACGCAATAGCTTACTATTGCGTAGAATACGGTGATATATTGGGGCGTAAACGAATTATCCTGAGGAAATGAGATCAAAACTAGATTCCAGATTTCCCCCTTAATTTAAGAATAAGATTCTTAAATTAAGTAATTGAAAATATTGTTTTTAGACTGAACAATATCCAGAAACAAGAAACTTGATCTTGTCTCAGGACGTCATTTTAAGAATTTTTTTACTTATTTTAAGAAATCAGCTTTTAGAGTGATCGAACCGGCGAAAAAAGTTTTGAAAAAAGTCAAATGCTATCGACTTATACTCGCATAGTGAAACTCTATAATATTCTTTCAAAACTTTCAAAACACCGTATTCTACGCTGTAGCTTATTTGTTGAGGCGTAAAATTATCCTGAGGAAATGAGAGCGCTCAGTTCCTAAACGACATCGCGAACCTATTCCAATTAAAATCCTGGTATATCAGAGTTTAGAAGTTTACACGCACCTGTGAAAGCCTTCTGGAGTAGCTTGTAGCTTGAGCTTTCCATTTTGATCAATTTTTACCAGGTAAGCGTGATTTATGTCCGGCCTATACATCATGCTACGAGTCTCACGTACCACGAACTCATACTCGCATACCTTCTTAGTGCAAACTTCTCCAGATCCTCGAGTAATAAGAAGAGAGATGAAAAATGCCAAAATTCTCGTGATAAACCTCATAGTGTAAAAATAAACTTCCAGCTCTCTTGAAGGGAACTGATGTTGAACAAGGAGTGTCCTTAACTCCTGTTATGCGGCTTCTCTAAATGCATCTAAATTACACCAGCTAACTGTTATGTAAATGTCCAGCAACACATGCATTCAACCAATCATTTACGAGAAACCAGCTGGCGTTGATGACCAATCTACCAGGCGTTAATTAACAGACGGGCATCAGGTCACTTAAGGAGCGAGTCATAAAGTAAAGCGGGGTGAGCTAGTAAAAAGAAGATGGGTCAATATAATGCAGCCTGTAAATAAGGGTGGAAAAAAGAGAAAATGAGCCATATGTTCAGGAGGAATAGCTATAATAAAAGAAGATTATGTGGCACGGGATTGAGGTCGCTTAGAGTCAGTATTTCGGGTCTAAATTAGCTCTGGAAGTCTGTTGAACTGCTTTGACCTTTTTCGCTATTAATATTCGGCTGTTCGAGTAAGAGAACCAAAATACTAAATGTTGCCTGACTAAGTGACCCTCAGTAGAATAGAGAACGACGTTTTAGATTGAAGCAAGTCTTTTGAAAACAACGCAATAACAATGGAAGAACAATAACGGATTAAGTTTGTGCATATCATTTGCGGGGTATTCTATAGTTGTACCGCATTGGTAAATTGTAAGTAGTTTAAAATCGAAAATAAAGTTCATGTATCAAACCGGAAATGAATAGCGATTTGCTCTCCCTGTAGTGCTCAGTCCTCTTGTCCATCTGTCGGAAGGAAAGATTAACTCACAAGTCAGTCAGCATGTAGCTTGTCTTCTACTCAACTTTTCATGCTTTTTGGACTTCATTTTAAACAATTTCTCCCCCAGGTAAGAATATATAGCTACTATATAACGTTTCTAAAGCTTTTTAATTCATTATAATGGTTTTATTGCGTGAATTATTTAGCATTTAGACGAAGTATCTAAAGTCATATTTCGCACCTTCCTTCAAGTAGTTCACTGTACTTTATATCTTCAACTTTCTGCCGCAGAAACAGTAGCGTTTCAGCAATTTATCGCTGAGCAAATAAAGCTGCTTTATTCTTGAATTGTGTGGTAGGATTATAGCTTTCTTTAGATAGGAATTATTGTGTTCAGCAATGCAAATTTAAGCGTATTTCCGGTAATAACTTCTAGAGTCCAAAAAACTTGAATAAGCTCATTAACTTTTCTTCTTCTTCTTCGTAAAAGACTTAAAATATCTCGGAAATATATGAACCAGGGTCATAGAAACCTGTCATTTCTATGTCTTACTTATTCGTCGTTCAAGCCCAAATGCATTTGAAGTAGTCACAGCTTTTAAGTTGAAGCACAGAACGTCAAAAATCTATGTAAGCTTAATATTTTTGATCTCTTGTTTACTTTTTCCTCCAAAGTACAAGCACTTTTCGTTGACTTTGTGCTGTTCAAAACTTCTTGTCTTCTCGGTGCGAAAGTTTTGGTAAATATAAAACAAAAATAAGAGAGTTTAAGAGTCAGTCTCTGGTTATATGCTTTCTCTCGGGCTCTGCATAAACACAGTCTCGAGTATGTCATTTATTTAAAATATTCGATGATTAACACAAACTTGTTGAGGCACGTAAGTTAAATTACCAGACATTATTTTATAAAATTACTTCCTATTTTTCCAAATTCTATCTCTACTACATAATTCCTGAAAAAATTGAAGTTTTAATACATCAAATTGATACAACATTATTGACTAACCACAACTTATTAAAAATTTATTATATTTTTTCAAAGATTTTCTAGTTAAGCATCTTGTAAAGGTCACGCTATTTTCTAACTGGGTTCTTATAGATTCCTATTAAGATTTTTAGCTAGAAATAACCCGTAAAATGTTAAAATACTTGAGTTAAGAAATCTTTTTATATTTGTATTATTCACATTTTTGTATCAGCTATTTTGCATATCTATTATTGAAGTTGTATATCATGGTATGCACTGTAGTTGTATGCAGATGTCAGAATGCATAATTTTGATACATTTAGCAATTCGTAAAATGATATATGATTGAGACTCCACTTGGAAAAAATCCCACTGAAGTGCTTATAATATAATCTTGAAACCAGTATTACCCACTAAAGTTTGTAGCAAAGGTTTACGAGCTCCAAAAACCATTCCAGACTTCAAACTTTTTTTACCTAATTATCTGTTGTTTTTAATGCATGAATTAAAAAACAGTTTGACATCTAGCATTCCAGACATCCAACCTTCTTCACCTAATTATCTATTGTTTTTGTGCATGAAATATAAAAGAGTTTGGCATCTGGCATGCAGACAAAGATAATGTATTATGCTTAATTCTCCTTCTCCTCCTTCTCCTTCTCCTCCTTCTCCTTCTCCTCCTTCTCCTTCTTCTTGTTCTTGTTCTTGTTGTTCTTGTTCTCCTCCTCCTCCTCCTCCTCCTCCTCCTCCTCCTCCTTCTTCTTCTTTTTCTGTTCCTTCTTCTTCTTCTTCTTCTCCTTCTCCTTCTCCTTCTTCTTCTTCTTCTTCTTCTCCTTCTTCTTCTTCTTCTTTTTTTCTTTTTTCCCCCAGTTGTTAAGTTTAGAATTATTTAGGCCAAATCCATACATCACACTTTGACACACTTTATCACACTTGTTGCTAAACCTAATAGTTGTTATCTGGTACAGCATACATGAAAAGCTTAACATCTGAATGAATTTAGTCAAGCACACATGAATTATGTAGGTAAGATACAGTACCATTGGGTTTGGCCATGCCAGTTGCACTGCTCGGCAAAAGTTCAATGCATATTGATTAATTATTTATTGTTTCTTATGTCTTTCTCTAAAGGACTTGATTTTAAGGAATCATCAATGTAAGGGTACATCTGTACATCTGGATAGATACTGTATGAATCAATAAAGGAGACCTAATACTGATTGTATGAAGAAAAATGGAAGAAGCAGTTGTTAATGAAGAAAAACAAGAAAAAGATCCACGAAGTCCAGAGAAAATGCCAGAAGATTGTGCTGACAGCAAAAAGAAAGATGATGAAAGTGTAAATAGTCATGATAAAGTCATTGAAACAGCAACACCACCAGTTGCACTAGCAGAAGGAAGTGACTCTCTCAGATCTGTAGATAATTCTATTGTTAATTCTCTTGATAATGCTGCCGAAAATGTTAATCAATCCGTAAATAATCAAGCTATAAGTGTGAATATGAATTATGATGTAGAAAACCAGGAAATAATTAATCAAGAGAAAGAAAAGTGTGATCCAATTGACAATGCTGATAACGATGTATCACAGATTGGGACAGCGGCTATGCCATCTGATACTGATAATAGCAATGAACAGCAGAATGGAGATCAAGACAAACCTAGTGCAGAAAAAGCAAAGGAACATACCGGTAGTAATAATGAAGAAAAAAGCAGTGAACTTAATAATATGGACATGAATGATGTTGGTGAACAGCCTGAACAGAGAGGTGAAAGTGAAGGTAACACAGTAAAAGAGGAGAATTTAGGTAATTCTGAATTGTCATCTGATGAAGCGGCGGAGGTTGCAACCACTAAAACTCTGCCATCAAAACAGCTGGTTGATGAAGAGTCTCCTGAAGGCAAAACTGAGGGTGATAATGCAACAAGCACTTCAAATGCAGAGGTAGTTTCCTCCGTAGATCAAACAGAAATGCAGAAAAAGGAAGAGATTGCATGTAATAAGACAAAGGACATTGTAGAGAGTCAACCTGAAACTACATGTGATGAAGAGGCTGGTGACAAGGAAAAACAGCCTGATAGCAAAGGTGAGTTCTATGTTGTGTAAACTAGGAGAATGGTGTAATTGTACAGTCTAAACATAGAGCAGAGTTCATATGAGTGGGAAATACTATAGGGGAATTCATGGGAGGACGAGGGAATTCCTCGTTGAATTCCATGAGAAAAACGATATCGCGATGAGTGCGATATCGTTTTTTTGAGTGAAATTCAACATGGAATTCCCAAGGCCTCCATTGAATTATCTTTGAATCTTATAGCATCAACAGTAACAATATCATAAGATTCTATGCCAAATTCATAGCCACTGCTTGTCATGATTGGATGATTCACAGGCAAACAGAGGAAGCCATTTCAGTGTTACTCAGAGGGTTCAATAGAAGGTGGCTACCGGTGGTTTATTTCCGGACACCTAACGTCATAATGCCAGCTATTTTGCAATCAAAAGTCTCAATAAATAATAAAAAATGTTAGTAAATAATTGCACACAGCTACCTACATATTAGACCCATTTGGCTACTACAAATATTAGTGAACCCTCTGGTTACTACATAGTGTACTGTGTACATGCTATGAATCATTGTCATACATTTCCCACTCATATGATAACCATTCTTATGGGAAACTATTTCAGTGTTACTGCATACCATACTGTGTACATGCTGTAAGTCGGTATCATACGTTTCCCACTCATATGAAATCCACTCTGATAGTAACCACCACAGAACAGTACAAAGACATAACTGATGCACCAGAAGGTTGTCAGTCAAAGACCAGTTCGTATATCAATGACAAAGAAGAAGGGGAGTCAACTCCAGGTGCACATGGGTACTCAACGACTGCAGTAGGTGTAGTGGTACGAAAACCTCTTTCATCAATGTAAGTTTTTTTTTGCATTATTCTTCTACATCTTGTTTCATGATTGCATTTTTGTATATTGCAAATAACTTGAAAAATATCTATGTATCAGAGACTTAATGCATCATGACTTTCCTACAGTAGATTCTCATGCTATTTTTCACATGTTTTACAGCTCAAGCGAACCCAAAAAACCAGCAAAAGTGACCACTACAGGATCAGTATTTAAAAAAATGTCTTGGGGATCCATATTTGGAAAAAAGAAATCTACCCAAGATAAACCAGCAGTGACTGCTACTGTCAACAAAACCCCAGTGCATGATGGAACTGATGGGGTACAAGAGGGTCCACCTGATGACTCTGATAAAAAAGAGGGTACCACTCCTGTACATACTGCTGAAGAAACTAAAGACATCAGCCAGGAAGTAAAGGAATCTTCTGAACCATTAGTGGAAAAAACAGAGAAAACTGAACCTGAAGTGCCTGCTAAGGAAGGTATGATAACATTGCATAGAAGATTTTGGATTATAGACAATATTCTGTACAAAGTATTATCCATGTAGAAATTGTCAATGGTCTTATTTTATCAGAAGAAACAAAAGACATTCCTGAAGGTGCAATAGTGCCCTTAGAAGAGGGTGTGGCAGAAAAGGATGAAAAAACAGCCCAAGTGACAGATGATGTGCCTCAACAAGATGAGCAGAAAAATGGTAAGATTGATGATCTTGTATTGGGGATTAATATAGCCAGCATGATCACTATCATCATCAACATTATCATCATCACCACCACCACCACTACCATCCTTATTACCATCATCTTTCCTGTAATCATGCCTTAGCAGCATCACATGGCAACTGCTATAATCATGGATCAGTACCTTTATCATCATCATCATCATGGATCATCATCATCATCATCATGGATCATCACCATCATCACCATCATCATCATCAGTATAACCATCATGATCAACACAATCATCATTACCATCATGAATGTAAACATCACCAGTATCATCATAACCACCACCACCACCACCATAATCATCATGGATTATCACCATCAGATTCATCATCACTATTACCGGTATCATTGTCATTGTCCTCCCCAATCCCATTCCCCTCCCCCGCATCATCATCATCATCATGCTTAACCATCATCATCATGCATCATCTCCAATGTCATTGGAGATTATATTCTAGTTATAATATCATAGAAGATAAAAAATGATATACTTTTTACTATTTAAGCAGTTCCAGATATTGAAGCACCAGCTGATGAAGACTCATTACTCAGAGAACGTATAGCAAAACGTGAATCAGCCTCACCTGCCCACAGCCCCACCAAGCACATGCACATGAGGATGAGCTATGCTGAAGGTATTTGAAGGGAAATATTGGTATGAGGAACTTGAGGGTATATTATACCAGAAAATATCCATACCTCCCCCATGGAGGGGGATTGGAATTTCCAAGGGGTGGGGAGGGTCTGGGGAGGGTATATTGTTTAGTTCCTGCAGAACATTTCTGTACATTAACTTTTTCTGCTGATAATCTAGGTACTAAAGAGGTTGAAGTGATAGGTACTCATGAAGTTTTCCCTGACGTCAAGCAAGATAAACAGAAGAGCACTAAAGGCAATAGACTATCGTGTCGTGCACTTGGTGAAGTTGATCATGAGGGATGGCTGACAAAAAGAGGTACAAGATCTCAAACTGCCTTTTCATTGTATATTTCTACGGCATTTAAGAGTCCTCTGTGTTACCTGCCTCATTATAATTTCAATTAGATTAATTTCAGTGCTTTCTTCCTCTTTTTCATTAGGAGGAGGTGCAATTTTCGCATCATGGAAGAGGAAGTGGGTTGTCTTAAAGGAACAGCAGTTGTATTACTACAAGACATCATTTGACCCTGAGGCGGGAGGAGTGGTCCCATTGAAAGACCTTGTTATAGCAGCTGCTCCTGAGATGAAGAAAAGATTGTATGTACTTAGATTAATTAACATGTGGAAATCCTTATTTCATGTTGTCTTGCTGTTTAATTCATATGTGTTTAATGCCTTGATGGGATTCCAACCTCACATCTTTGGTTTACTAGTCCAATATGTTAACCACTAAACCACAAGGACTGACCACACTGGTAATGCAGCTGGACAATGTAGTGTATGTGATAACTGCAGGCATTCCAAGGCATTATTTTCTCTATGGAAAAGTGACATTGACTCTCAAAATGTTTAAACACTCTGGACAAATCAGAAAGCAAGAAGATATGCATGATACAATCATGAAAATCACTTGAGACATTTGAAAAGATCTCTTCTTGTTGTCTTTCAGTTGTTTCAAGATTGAGACCCAAGATCCTAAATCCTCCAAACTATACTTAGCCGCAGACAATCAGGATGACATGGATAAATGGATAGATGTCTTGTCATGTGCTAGTCGAGGAGAGATCATTGTTCATAAATCACAAAACCAACAGGCTGAGAACACTAAAATGAGAAAGAAAACAAATTCATTAATAGGCAAAAGAGCTGGATCTGTATTAGGTAAGACAGTGATTAAGAAGAGCAAATGTGATTCATATTACCTCCTCAAATTCATGAATAATGGAAAAAACAAAGTAAATCACCACAGTGGTTTGGGATATGTGATCTTAATTAGCATAAAATTTGGCCAACTTTCACTTTGATTTTCTCCTAGAATTATTCATGGTTTGAGAAGCTAGATCAATCACTTGAAAGAGTGTTTCATCCTCTATCCAAACACCTCAAAGTCAGTTCATTCAGTTACTGTTCATGCACTCTATCAGGCACCGTTAGTCAAAGTGTTGGCACATGTCCTTACTGTGTGTGTTAGTGTCTGAGCACCTGCTTTGCCCATCTTTTTTAGGTCTTGGTGGATACTATGAGTACGATGGTGAACTGGAAAAGACAGATCAGAAAAGGCGAGCATCATTTGGATCCTCTCCTAAAGAAACCCAGAAAAATATCCAACCTTTAGATAAGTCTGAGACAAAAGATCGTTGTGAATTTCCAAGTGAAGATGCAATGCCTGGAGACATTCAAAAACTAATGACCATACAAGCTGAGGGTGATGATGTTGATGTTTCTGTTACCATGGAGACATCTGCAACTATCCCCTTAAAGGAAGAACCTTGTTCCCCAGAGGTTACGACTAATGTTGCCACTGGTGCTTCTGAGATTATTAGTGAAGAACACATGACAACATCAAACATCAAAACAGAAATAAAAACTTCTTCCAATAAAAAGGAAAATGAAAAAAGTCAACCTGAACTCACACCTCTTGAACAAGAAGGTACTAAAGAGGGAAGCATTTCAACACATGAAGTTGTTCAATCCAAAGAATCAAGGGAAGAATCAAAAGATGTACATGTTGGCACACCCTCAAAACAATCACAGAAACCTCAACAGCCCACTCTCCGCACAGATACTACATGGTACTATTTCTTAGACCCTGATAATGATGACTGGCTTGATCTTGATGCTCAGAAAGATGATTCTGATGAGCTATTATCTCTTGTTCGCTCTATCAAAGATGCAAGGGTATCTATAATAGGTACACCTCTACCAGGTAATGAGGAACGAGCTCGGGCATTGACTACTGTCAGTAAAGAAAACTCTGAGATATTGAAGCTGAAGGAGATGAAGAGAACATTAAGGGTGAGTGATTTACTGTAATGGGAGTTTATTACTGGTGTGGTGTACTGCCAGGAAAGCTGCACATCATCAAGCCCTTGAAAAGCACTTTAGAATCCAGCAGGTATTGATATGTTATTGTATAACAATTATCTTTCTCGTTAGAAGAAGAGTGAGAATTACCCACAGGACGACCTATGCTAACCATAGAGTTCCTAGTAGCTCAGTGGTTAGAGCATCTGACTAGAGTACGGAAGGTCATGTTGAATCCCCATCTGGAGCTCAGATTTTTTCTGAGGTCTTGTTACATACGTCTGAGAGATTTATTTCTTCTATTTTCTCCTTGCTGAAGTGAGGAAAAAATAAACAAAAAGTTTACAACCTAGTGCATCTTTTACTATGCACAGACACTCGAACTGTGAATGCTTCATTTTTCCCGCAATGTTACTGATTAACATTAATTCACGATTTCTATATCTGATTTTAATGCTTTATAAGAGAAAGCATGAAGTAAAAAACCAAAAAAGTCATGGCTGAATTTTTTCCTGCACATTAGTAATGCATTTTAGAAAATGCAGAAAAAATATGAATTGTTCATGGTTCAAGTGTCTGCACAGTAAGGATGTGTTCTATTTTCTTCAACTTCAATAGATTTTTTCCCTATTTAGGCTTATTGTCATAAATAACAATGTCATATGTAGCAAAACCTTAATGTTTTTTTTACCAGGATAAGGAAAGAGACTTACTGGCCATAGAAGAGTTGTTCTCAAAGGATGTCAATCGTCAATCAATTAATGAATGGACAACACGTTATTCACACTTAACACCTGAAGGAGAAAGCATTGCTGAAAATGAGACCATTCATGAGAATAACAGCTCAACAAATGGCAGTAAGAAGGAAGATAATGTAGGTGTACAGGATGGTGGAGTAAGTGAAGACAAGCTAGACGATGGTGAAGAGGCACTGGAGGTTAAAGCAGCAGGCAATGGTAAACTAGAACATGATGGAGGAGAAAGTGGTGGAGAATCACCAGATAGGAGACTAGAAGATGGTGGAGAAGTCCAAGATTACAAACCAGATGATAATGCAAGAGATCAAATTGATGAAGAAACACATGGTAAGAAAACAGAGAATAATGGAGAAATGGCACAAGATGGTGAGTCACAGGATGACAAAACAGAAGATAATATAGAACTTCAGCGTGACCAACAAGCACAGGGTAGTGAAGACATTACAACCAAGGAAGAAGTAGATGACAAGACAAATGAGGTGGTCATGGAGCCTGATAAGAGCATGGCCAAACCTGATGCCGAAGATAAGAGTGAAGAATCGACAACACAAGTCTCTCAGGAGCAAGTGACTACAGAACATAATAACAATGAAGAGCACACAGAAAAAACAATCAAAAAAGAGGATGTAAACATGAACGAGAAATCAGTCACTACAACTGATACAGTGCCAGCTGTACAAGATCACGAATCTCTGGACACTCGCTTATAAAATGCTAAGGAACTTGAGAGAATTTCATGGGGACCATACAATACATGTATCTATAATAATTGTGCAGTATAGTCTTTTATATTAAATCATGCCTGTACCTTTAGGAGGAAAGCAAAACTTTGTTGTAGCAGCCATTCTCACAAAATGACTTTCAAAAAAGTGTTTTCAAAAAAAGATGGAATATTTTGATGATGGTGTCATTTGGGAAAACAATTCTTTAGTTGGAAAAATTGCAAAAAAGGCCAAGATAGGAAAAGAAAATTCAGTGTCAGCAATATTAATAATAATAAATATTAATTGTAGAGCATCTCAAAGCATTATTTTTATAGATATGACAATATGTTGTTACAGAATGATTTAGTTTTCTTAATGATAATTTAATGATTGATCAATTCATCTTCATGTGAACTGGTAACAAACATAGCCTCAGTGTGTAGAATTGTAGGATTTAGGTTAAGGAAATGAAATGAAAGTGTTGCTAACTTGCAGTATCTATAGTTTAGACTGAGTAGAATTCATTAAACTGTGACTGGTCAATTGACGGCATTTTTTGACCAGCCTGCACCACACTTAAGTACTACTCATGCAATCAAAATGCTTGACCAAAGTACAAATAAAGTACAACATACAGGTCGTTTCACATCCATGTGCAGGTCATAGGTCCATTTTAACTTTGAACTTTTGAAAAAGGCAGAATACCAGTACAAACTGTTTATTAATATGCAGTTTCTATAATGAGAATGATTATGCAATAAATTTCATTATGAACACGCTTGAAGCAGATCTCAAATCATTGAAATTAAGCAAGAGTTTTAATACCATGTACAACCAGACGTAGTGGGTAGAAAGGGTTGCAATGTAGCTGCACTGTGTTAAGGTACATCTGTGAGGTCCTCTCTTGATTATAAATGGAAATATTCTTAAATATGCTGTGTGTTACTTGGAATAAACCTTTACAGAGATGGCACCTTTATTGTCATTATTATGGAGACCTTTCAAGATTTGGAATGACCCATGTGCTGTGCTAATGATCTGGAATATTCCCTCTCACTCTGGTAAGTTTTTAATGCTTATCTTTCTGTTTGAACTTGTCATGCTATTAAGGTTGAAACACACTTCTAGGCCACAAGTCAGTGCAACATGACGCTGGGACACATTGCTGCAACAATTCCCTATGTGTGTGCTGTAGAATTTCTGTGAAAAATCTTGTCCCCGTAACAGAATTTTGTCCCTGCAACATGTCGCACAAATTCAAACTAGTTTGAATTTAGGCGATGATCGAAGCAACGAAGTGAGTCACAGTGATGTGTTTTACAAACAATACAGGCAATCTGTCACTGCGACATGTTGCAGTAACTTGTCACCTAGTGTTTCAACCTTTACACTGTGTCCTGCCTATTGTAGTGTAATGTAGGACTAGATTCTCATTCTCTCAGTTCTAAATGCCCAAGGCATTTTTCCCAAAAAAATTTGACTGACACACAATTTTCAGAAAGGACCTTTATTTCTAATATTTACCAAGTTATTATTATTATTATCAATTTTTAAATACAACATGTACCCCTTTATATTACAATGGTCTTATAAAGCACTTATACCTCATCGACAAAAGACCAGAGTTTTTCATCTGAACCTCTCTGCAAAAGTTACAGACTGTTTTTGAAAACTTTGTTTGCCATGCCTATAATGAACCATTATTGACCAAGCTTGTTTGGTCTGGATGAGGAGAAATTAGTCTCTAATTCTTTTTTTGTATGTTGTGTGTACCTCACCCTATGGGCTCAGTCTATACACTGTACAAACTCGAAAAAAGAACTTGACCAATATCCCCTCATCCAGTTCTCATGGGTCATTAACCCCTATTTACTCAAGTAAAGCATGTAGTTGGCGCACACTAGGCAACAGGTCATAGGATATTTATATAGATAAAGGTAAAGCATTCATTACAAATAAATGTCTGTAGTTCCTTCAAATAACGCAACATTTTAGCATTATTTTGTAAAAACCTTTTCATTTTGTGGCCTGTTGCATTGGATATACCATATATAGCAATTATGGTTTTGCTGTTAAAAAGCTTCAATGACACTTTATCTCACAATTGAAAGCACAATTTTGAATGTATAGTTCAGTTTTGAGCATTGTCATTAAATACAGTCAGGGTGTGGACCCCAAGAAGACCAATAAAAGCCCCTTTATCAAAGCTAATTTCAAAATAAATTATTTGGATAAAAGACCAAAAATGTTGTCTATGATAGTACATTTTGTACTATTTTTTCCCCCTTTGTTTATGTACAGCTTGGAAGATAAATTAATATGGATTAACCTCAGGCAAATAATCTTTTTCCTTAGAGGTCTTTATTGGGAAAATATTATGCCCAAGTGGATAAGGTCTGTTATGACCATATACAACTGCATTTTCCTAGCATTGACATCTCTACTAAACAGGACAAAGCTTTGTCACCCCATTAGGATGATCACCTTCTCTGGCTCCTTCAGTGTTTTATGACAGTATAAGAGCATCAATTGTATGCACATAATGTCCTCAAGTGACGTCTAATAATGACCCATAGATTGCAGCCTTCATCCTTCTTTTTCTTTGGTACTTCCACCTCACGTGCTGTTTCTAACATGCTCTGGCAATCTGTCCATCGGTTGTTTAAGGTCACCAGTTCTTCTTCAATCTCTTTTGCTGTTTCTTTATCTTTCATGCTGTTAATTAGTTCCTTCCCCAGTTTGTTGATGACATTGATCTGCGTTTGCCTTGTTTTTTTTTCACCACATAGTTTCTGGTATAATAATTAATACATGTAAGTTTGAAAGATTTTCAAAAAGCTAGTTTTTTCCCCTCAACCCTTTACTGTGCACTTGACACTCTAACCATTAACTTTTTTCTACATTGATTTTTGACATTCATTGATAAATTAATATCTTGATTTAATGCTGTGTGAGTTAGAAAGTAAGGACGTATGATAATAAACCTGTCCATATTTTTTTACACGTAAATGCATTTTAGATAATATTGAAGAAAAAGTGAAGTGTTCACAGTTCATGTGTTTGCACAGTTAACTAATACTTTTACTTTTTCTTGTTTGTCATTTGTCTGTTTGTTTAATTGTTTAACATTTAATTAAAATATCTATCTTTGCTATGGTATTATATAGTATTCTCTGTATGTACCTCAATCTTTTCATGTTTTTTCCAAGCATGTTTGACATGCATCTCTTTGTAAAACTCATTTATAGCTCCATTAGACTGATCTATCCACTGATTTATGTCTCTGCTTTCTTCATGGAATTTTGCAAACTTGGGATCAATCTCACTTTTATTTTTCTGTGGCAGAATTTAAAAAGAAAATTCATTTATTATATGGTTAAGGTAAATTCACACGCTCTCATTGGCCAACTTGGGGTCCATAACATGGTATGGAAAACCAACCTTAGTGTTGTGTTAGCATTAAGCTCCCACATAATAAACATCTTATTAGCCTTGCTTGCTCAGTCTGTACATAAGTTATGGAATCTCATTTTTTTACGCTTTTTATGGCCTGCGCACTACAAACTTGGGCCGTAAGGCAGTGGAGAAAAACTCAGTCCATTATGGCCCTCACATTAAGTTGATAAGAGGTATTTATAGAGTGATTTTATTTTACCCATGAAAAAAATAGTATACATAATCGTTAGTAGTTGACTCTAAACCCATTGTTTTCTTTTGTTCTTTATCAACTAGTACTAACTAATTAGTGATCTTTCTTTCTTTCACAGGTTAAATAAAATCACTTTCTAGTACTACCTTTGATATTTTGGTTCTGTCAGTATTACTGAAGCCTATCAATTGAAGTAAAACCCTAAATCAACTTGGGACAATAGAATTTGTAGCTTTCTGACAGATGTCAATCAAACTATAATGGTTAGTTTCACATCTGAAAAATCACTGAATACCGATTGATGACCATCTAAGCTGCAGTCTTGTGACTGAAACTATGGGGTTGCACCTCAAGGGTAACAAATCAATTATACAGTACCGGTAGATCCATTCACATGACTGTGAAAAGTTCACGGCACAAACATGGTCGTGACATTTTCAAGGCATGGCAAGCAATTTCTATGAAATATCCCAGGTCAAATATGGCACTGGTCATACTGCAAGCTTTTTACAGTCATGAAATCTGTTCTAAGGAAGAGGACCCATTCAATTATCTAAAAATATATTTATCAACTTCTGACAGTATCCAAACACAGGGGCTGGTTACACTAGCACAAGTATTTAATTTTCTTGGAAATAAGTTTATTTGTTAAGTTACATTGTATACATTGTTGAAAATATTTTTCACTGTTTTGTAGGAATGATCCCACAGTACATACTACCTGAGAGTCAGTCGCACTTTCACCATCGCTGAACCCTTCATCACATGGCTTCATGTCAATATTATCAGGTAACTCAGCATGAACCTCATTAACTTCAGACAACACAATTGGCTCTTCTTTTGGCAAAATGTTTTCTGTCATAGCAGAGTGGAACCTACCAGAGAGATTTAAAACAGCAATAGGAATCAAAATGAAAAAAAATATCCATACCTCCCCATGGAGGGAGATTGGAATTTCCAAGGGGTGGGGAGGGTGTGAGGAGGGTATATTGTGTAGTACCAGAAAATATCCATACCTCCCCCATGGAGGGGAAACAATTCCAAGCCACCCCCTCCAAATTTGCATTTCCTTTCAGACAATCTTACTTGTTATAATGTTGATTGTTTTTTGTCTTCAGGTTCTCCATTCGCTCCTCCATTTCATTCATCTCTTGTTCTACTTCTTTCAAATCCTCTTCTTTAATTAGTTTGTCTCTTACTATCATTCTACCCAGTGAGATTGCAGCCCTGACTGTTGGTTCTTTTTCAGCTATTTCTTCATCTATTTGCTGAAAATATTCCAACCAGCAATTTGTTTTGAACTTGAACGTTTCTTTTATTAACAAATGGATATGATAAATGAAAGTTGAACACAGTTGTTCTGGATGTTATGGTCCTTCATAGGAGTAAAACTGACTCCAAGTATTTTTACATGGTGTTCAACATTCACTTCATTATTATATCCATTTGCTATCTATACACCAACACAGTCTGTACAGTAGTATAATTACTAGTTATATGTTAATTTTGTTAGATGAAGACATAAACCTTTGCTGCCAAATAGACCCATTACGGCATTATTCTCAGTGCAGTTTGAACAGTTTGCAGATTGTTTTTTTTTTTTTAACACTTAAAAAAAATTACATACAATTTTTATTGCATGGAGTGAAATTCAATTTTTATATCTGCTTCATGAACCGCACTTGGAATTGCTGTGATGAGTATGTTATATGGAGTATATACAAGATTGAAGGCAACAAGATGAGAAAGTGTGGGTTTATGAATACCATGACTATTTATAGGAATTGTAAGGTGGGTGTCAAAAATCATTGATTTCTTTCATTTTTTGTCCTCCCTTTTTGCCATCCCTTTCCTGTTGTAGTTATATTACAGTCAAATTCGCTGAAGTGTCCCCCCCTAGACTGGATTAATAAATTTATTATTCAATATTGAGCCATTATTCGTTTTCAGGAATGCATTTTGTTTGAATATATTATTCCACTATTTAAGGAGACTTGAAATGGTTTTCGTGCAGGTGCTGTTGATGACATATTCAAAATCATTTGAACTTGCAAAATAAAAATGTTGTCCCCAAAAAATCTCACATCCAAACTAATATAACTCAAAAACTGGTTGGTAAAATTTCTTTAAACTTTGCATGTGGTTTTTATTTAAGCTTAATGGATGGTAAGTGCTAAGAAAAAATTTAAAAATTCTATAATAGTGAACATCCTAAAATAAACTTCATTATTTTCCATTACAGAATTTTTTCTTTTTCATCCAACTCAAAGAATGAGTCTTAAAGTTAAAATAAGCCAATTTTAAAAGATTTTTACCAAAGTGTTTTTGAGCTACGATTTCTTAACAGAAAAACTTTGCTCACAATTTAGTGTTCTATCGTTGTCATAGCAACGTCATACGTTATATTTTCATTTTCATTCCAATCTTTGCTCTATGGTCTTTGGTCTTCTGGGTCAACTTACTGTCATATATTAGCCATATAAAGTTTTTCAGGGTCATTTTTGTTAGTGTATCTGTCAGTTCTAAAACCCTTTCAAGCCTCCTTAAATATTTAATCGATTACTGATTGGATTAAACAAACAAAGAGTATTCCATATATAGAATATATATACAGGAAGCCCGTCGGTGAAACTCGTGCTTTTTTCAACATGGCGTCGGTATGGCAATGGCGGGAAAGGTGAGTGAAAAATTACAAAGTAATCCACATGAAAACCATCTTTTAATCCTAGTATTCTCCTTCTACACCTCGGAGAAACTTTAGAATAACCCGAAAATCCAATTAGTCATCGATTAACTATTTAAATAGTGGAATAATATTTTCAAACGCAATGCCTTCCTGAAAACGACTATAAGTTAATGGCTCACAGTTAACTACTTCATTCTTCTTTTTATTAACTGTTAAAGAAAAGAGGGAGAATATTGTTACCTTTTGTTCCTCATATCCTTTCTTTACACCATTCTTTTTGTTTGGGTCAATTTTGTCAATCATTTCTACTCGAGAATAAGTATCATTCAACCAACTGTGGGCTTTGGCCATCAGCTCGCTGCTATACACCAAAAGTGCTTTAAATATCCTGCAAAACAACGTGTATAGAAAATACAAACGTGTAAATTTGACTCAAAATTGATCAAAACCATGGTTTTGGGCCCAAAATGGGCTAAAATGACCCTTTTTTAATTTCCACTAAATAATTGCTATTTTTGAAAAAGGTGTGTAAATGGCCCGAAATTGAGAAAAAGCATGGGCTATAGTCCATGGTTTTGGGCCCAAAATTGCTTAAAATGACCCTGTTTTAATTTCCACTAATTAATTACTATTTTTGAAAAAGGTGTGTAAATGGCCTGAAATTGAGAAAAAGCGTGGGCTATAGTCCATGGTTTTGGGCCCCAAATGGCCTGTCTTTGATTTCCACTAAATAATTGCTATTTTTGAAAAAG
>JAAAQI020018236.1:0-19608 GCA_011800005.2 Stichodactyla mertensii | reverse complement strand
CTTGTTTGGCTTTTGCTTTTATCTGTTTGGCCGTGGGTGGCGGGGGGCGCGGGGTGGGGGGGGGGGGGGGGGGGGGGGGGGGGGGGCGAGAAAGTCCGGAGGACTTTAGATGTGACATCAAAAAAATAGTCTGATCACCCCCTGAGGCACTATGGGACTTAGGTGATCCCTCCTCGTTTTGGAACAAATTTACTGACAAATATATGTGATCCCCCTCCTTATTGTCTGTCGATTTTTTGCTGATCCCCCTCACTCTCGTTGTAAAACCTTGTGAAACCCCCCAAAATCCTCCGACCCCCATCCAGGCCATAAATAATGACCGGTCCTTTATATATTCCTTTGCAAACGTGTAGCGTGCGATAATTTTCTTGTTAAGGTCCAGCATTAAGGCATTGGTAATCTTAGCTCCTTTGCTTGGAGTCACGTGGTTAACGGGATTGCTGTGCATCCTGGGAGCAGACATTGTCGGGTTGTACATTTTTACAATACTCAACTCCACCCAGGTGAGAGTCAAGTACTTACCCTAGATAGAGACCACTTCTCCCAGACAATTGTTAAAAGTAACTGATGTATAGAGTGAATTTCGTACAAGAGGGAAGGGATATGGCGAATTCGCAGCTGTATGTCAGTGCTGTACTTTCCCATTCATACGAAAACCACTCTAATTCACATGGAAGCCATTTCAGTGTTACTGCATACCGTACCGTGTACTTTGCTGTTCATCAGTACAGTACTTTCACACTCATACGGAAACCATGGTTCCAGGAGGTGCAATAGTGAAAAGAAAAAGATAGTTTTTCGGACACACAATGTGACGCTCCATGCGACGTTGCTTGCAACGGGGAAATCGTGTGTCCACCCGTAAAAGTACAACTAATTTCTACTTCTGAGACATCGTCGGCGACGTCGTGCGCAACAGTTGCACGGGTGGATACAAAGTTTGGTTTCCCCGTTGCAAACAGCGTCGCAGGCAATCGTATCGTGTGTCCAAGCCTTTATCAACACTGTATGAAGTTTTCCACGGTACGAGAATTACGCGATATAAGACAAGATTAAATTAATTCTGAAATATATAATATCATTCACTCACAGATAAGTTCATTACAACGATATGTCAAGCCTCATAATCACATCCATGGCTTGAAAATGAACAAGAAATACTCATGAATATTTAGCAATTAGACCCGTAGCCCATTCGTTGGCCGTAGGCCGAGTGGGCTATTTGACTCGTGGTTCATGAGGGCAAGAGGTCTAATTGTTTTAGTATCAACCAACTTGTAGGTCAAACTTAAGGATACACAGGACACAATCGAGACGGTTTTTTTCGAAAGCTCATAGCACGTTTGATTTTAATAAAATTCCCCATAAAGTATACATTTTTCTGAAAGCTTTAAGACCAAAGATTGCATATTTGATGTCATTTTTTGAAAAAAGTGATTCATTCATTCATCGAGTAAATAATCTCATAACTAAAAACTAAACTTATGTTTTTCTCAATAGTAGTTTTTGATAAAATACCCATTTTCAGAAGGTTTATTTCCACTCGCTTTTTGATCAATAACGTTGAAATTAGGCATGGTGATTTTCACTATGCTCTAGTTTAAAAGTGTGTCTGTGTTTTTTTATTTTCTTTTTCTTTTGTCAGATATATGCCATTTTCTCAAGAATGCGCTTAGAAACATGTAGGTCTAACTTTACAATTGAATGAAAAAATAAAGAAGCGCTGAAAGAAAAAATCACAGACACAGTTTGGTAGACCAACATACGTGTAATAAGATGAAAAAAATCGGATCTGTCTACGGTAACCAGAGCGAGAATAAAAATCTCGCGTCGACCCATAGCGCTTTTAATTAAAGCGCGATTTTTCAAAATAAATCTTTTTTTTTTTCAAAAAATGAGATCAAATATGCAATCTTTGGTCTTTAAGCTTTCAGAAAATGTACTTTATGGGGAATTTTATTAAAATCAAACGCGCTATGAGCTTTCAAAAAACGTTCTCTATTGTCTTAATAAGAAGAGATTTTGTATATAATTTAACTATAAAACATTGCCATAATATATGGTACATTCTACTAAAAAAAGTTAAAAAATGCAACGTTTCGACTAGTCATTATCAAGCAATAAAATGAAAGATAAATTGAAATATATATATATGATATATATACAAATATAGAGCTTTAAGTTATGCTGGATCCCCTAGAGACGCAATCAAGTAAAAAGCTTAGCTGGAATAGAGTCATTCTGCGTATTGAGTGTAGGCTTAAGGTCCTTAATAAAAAGCATTTCATAAAGAAGACAATCAAACTTAGTTTGACATTTCTTAAGAACAGAAAAAAGACTACTAAAACTAGACGTGTTAACACCACCATGCATACCAACAAAATGCTTGCCTATGGCAAAATACCTATGCTCTTGAATGCGTTGATGCAAATGCCTTGAGGAGTAACCTACATAATTTTAAGTTCTCGATTGTGTCCTGTGCATCCTTAAAATAAGAAACATCTGCAAATCGCGATTAAGCCACCATTCTTTTTCTTTTCAAAACCGGCACTTTTCTCAACCATGGGCTATCACAAATAACCCCCTAGTGGAGTAGCCAATCAGAATGCAGGATTTGCGATAGCCCACAGTTTGGTGGATACTAATAATTTTTATGCATGTTTCAGGGATTTTTAATTTTCTTGTTTCATTGCTGGAGAAATTCAGAGGTAACGTTTAGTTCCTTTTTATTTCTTTCCATTTTCTTTAATTTTTATTATCATTTAAAAACAGGGTTTTTCCCCCGTTTTCATTTTATTGTACAATATTTTGTGGTAACTCCAGAACCCTTTTCATTTCTTTCGATTATTTTCTATTTTTATAATCATCTAAAAACAGACTTTTTCACCCATTTATTTTATTTACTTATTTTCAGATACAAGGAAAATTTCGTCGAAAGGTTCAAGCACTTGAAGGCAGACACGATGAAGTATTTCACGCGCAGAACTACGTACCCAAATCTAACGTTAAGAAAGCAGCGTTTACACGGAAACCAACGATATCAACACGACCAAAAACAAGAAAACACTCACCAGGATGTCTAACGATGTCAGAATTTGATGCCTCGGCTTTTGAAGACGCTGTTTTCAAAAGAAGTACCAAGGTGTAGTTATGATTCAAGCGTGGAAAAAACAAGTTGTTCTTTCGTAAATGCTATATTTTTCAGGTTTACTTGGGTTTTATAACAGCAAACAAAATGTTAAGAAAACATAACCACAAAATAAAATAAAATCTAATGAAATAAATTAAATTAAATATGTATCAAATGGATTTAGACACATATGAACATATAGTATCTATAAAGTATACTCAAAAAAATTAATAAATTAATAATATTATTATTTGAATGTTATATACAAAAATCAATAATCATGATCAATGGAATATTTTTCAATCTTGTCCGGTTTTACTTTTATAACAACAACAACAACAACAACAACAACTTACAACAAAAATGAATAAAAAATACGAAACTAGGAAACAAAATGAGGCCCAAATCTAATAACTGAATAAAAAAAAATCTAAAAACTGAATAAACAATAAAAAATGGGTCGATGTTATGGTGTTGCGGTATTTTGCGCAAGGGAATTATTTTGAGCGAGTTTAATGAATTATGATTCTAATCCGTGGTTAGAATTTAACGAATTTTGTTTACTCAATTTCAATTTTCAATTAAGTTGAGCAATTTCTGAGCACAAATATGATTTACTTTTCCTGTAATTTTCAAGTCCATTGAATCCCTGTAAGGCCGTCAAAACGAAAGAATTTGAACTTTACCGTTTCATTTATGCGCGCGAGAGTCAAAACCCTTCGGCCGTGCGTAACGTTTGTTGCGACGCTACATATTTCAGTGCTTACACTTTTGTTCGTTTTGAACCGTCTTATAGGGATTCAATGGACTTGAAAATTACAGGAAAAGTAAATCATATATTGAACATATTGAAGTGAAAGGATTTTAAAAGAAATACAATCGACCAGTTGTCTAATTATAGAGTCCTAGGGTGGCTGGCTACTATTGAATCGTGTTTCTGAGCCCACAAGCATGCGCGCGCATAATTTCCACCGAATTACCATGGTAACCATCGAAATTTTTCTGAAAAAGATTGAAGAACCATACGTGTTTTGAACTTTAAGAAGGTAAAAACCTCCAAATTTTGCACGGGACCCTATATATGTGCTTATATATACCCTTTTATGTGCTTATTTGAAAAAGCTCCTAAAAATCTATTACATATCAAAATTTTTCAAAAAGTTAAATATTAGAACTTATGAAAAAGTGAGGTTTTGTACGAATTTCTGCTCGACTTGATGGGATGTTTTCCTAGCACTGGTTGAATAAAACATGCCAAATCCAGGTATTTTCATCTCTTTATCTTAAAGTTATTTATGTCATGTTGTAGAATTATCAAAGCAACTAGTTAATATCTGTACAAATATTGCCTTCGTACATCTGTTATCTTTTGAGTTTTTTCCTACTCACTTCGGCTAATGACATTTTCGCTTCCAAAAATAAAAACCCATCCATTCAAGCTTGATTATCTCAAAAACGAGTTCGGGACACCCTATTTTTCTGTTCATATTTGAAATTAGCATTAAATTTCCGTTAAAAAAATGCTATTTGACAAAAAGTTAAATATAAAATCCAATAGTAGCCAGTCACCTTAAAGAGCCATTTAACTTTCTATGTAAAAGTGAGCATATTTAGGCTAATGTTTACTGAAAATAAAGTTCAACCCTTGTCTAGGAAGTAGGCAAAATTACTTGGCAATCGGAGTTAGGATAAAGAAGTAATGGCTGTTTAAAGTTGAGCGGTCGAGGTCAGAATTGAGTTGAGCCACCTTCGGCGGAGCTTCTCTGAAATACGGCATAAATACCTGACTCAATGTATAAATATCTAGATTAGTTTATTTTCTGTATAACTTAAGAACTTGCGGTTTTGATTTTAGAGATTCCCAAACTCATGAATAATTAATGAGGAGGAAATGAAATCTTAGTTAGCATAACATTTGGCCAACCTTCAATTTGACTTCTCCTAGAATTATTGATGGTTTAAAAAGCTAGATCAAGCACTTGGAAGAGTTTTTCATCCTGTATCCAAACACCTCCAAGTCGGTTTAAAAAAAAAACCCTCGGTGTTTGGATCGGATATAACACTCTTTTAAGTGTTTGATCTATTATTTAAAAAATCCCAGAATATTTTACCCGTTCATTCATTTCTCATTTAGGAACCGTACTAAAAACTTAACCCAACTTATATGATTATTGTTACTAAGCTATCAGTGGGATGTAAGGGAAAACGGAGACAACATAAATAATGACCTGTCCTTTATTTGAACAAAGATTTTGTAATAAACTTCAGTTAACTCAGGAACATATTTTATCACAGCATATAAATATAATCACTGTCCCAGGTGAGTTCTTATGAATTTTTCATTAAGTGAACATTTATTTGATGAAACTATTGATTCCCGCTCCACACAAAAGGATCCGCCCCTTCTTTCTCTTATATAAAGAAAAGTCGAGAAGTAATTCCCACTCCCTAAAGAATGGACAGCTGAAGACAACGCTTTCTTTTGCAGTATTATTAAATTCGACTTCTATACCCAGAAAGTCTTCCGGGAAAAACTGTAAGTACATGTAAAAGGAATCTAAAAAAGGACCATAATCAGCTTCTATTTATTGTATTATTATTATTGTTGTTGTTGTCAGTTGTCTTTGTTATTGTTTTTGCTATTGCTATAGTGTTTTTTGTTTTGTTTTTTAGTGTTATCAGCTAACTTAGATGTACGTCTTAAATTATTTTATCCTATGCATTTCTTTGCTTTCTTACTGTATATTATGTTACAGTGCCCTTGGCCTACTAAAAAGCGCCTTTGGTGGGTGGAGCAGAAAAACGACAAGACCGCTACTTTCACGATTATATATGTATATATATATATATTTATTTAACTGCGAGTGATACGCCAAAATTATAAGCGTTTCATTTGTTTCACTGTTGCTACAAACTTGTGACAAAATCTTGTCGAACTAGAGTAAAGCTACCACCTCTCCCAAAGTACAAGGCGATATCTCTCTAAACTACATTCACGATATATATGATATTTTGTTCTTTGGCCCTAAAAGGGCGTGGTTACAAAATATTGAGCTTAAAAACGGATAGATGTCCTTATAACGAAAGGCCAAAACGGTTCTTCGGCTCTGGCTCTTTGGTGAGCTAAGCTTAATGCTAAAATGTTGTTGTTGTTGTGTTGTTGTAATTGTTTGTGATATTCCCACTTAAAGTCGGCAGGCAAAATAACTTTAAATTAGGAAGTTAACATTGAGATAACGATGAATTTTGTCTACTTATAAAAGAAGGAATCGAAAGAAAGAAAGAAAAATAAGTTCCCCTTTTCATTTGGAGGAAAAAAAAGAATTAAGGAAATCTTCGCCTTGCTTTTCAACATTTACGCTAATTATTCTAGATAAGTTCCAAGAATTTCAGACTGGACGGGGATACCAGAATGCTTAGATCAAAGCGTACTTGTACTTAGTGTAGTCTCAATGTCATGCACGAGTCATCACTAATTACAATTATATTAAGAAAGGCTTATGAAGAGATGCTCAGTGCTTGACACTGAGCCTGGTATTATATTCGTTAAAGTATATCCCAACTGCTCCCAAGCTTTACATCTTATCCATGGGTTTATCCTTTATCTATCGTAGACTGGCTAGAATTTATACGCGTAGTGTTGACCTATGGGAGTTAAAAGAGAAATGAGTTTTTTTTTCCTCTCTATATTTTCATCAATTTTTTTGTCTCATTTTTGTAATTAAAAAAGAGCGTTTAAGGCTCAGGCTATTACAGTTGACCATATTTGCTTCCCCTTCGTCGACAGGAACTGGAGTTAAAGTCACATCAAAAATCTCCTCAGAGATTTGATTCCTGATCTGAGTTAACCTGTAAGTATATGAAGAAATATCCTTCGTTTAACGTAATTTAAACAGAGAAATTTAAAGTTTGGGGCGAGAGAAGGCAATGGATAGCAACTTGAACTACGAAAGAGATTAGCCTGCGTCGCATCTGAACCAAGTCCCGGCTTAACCGCAGTTTGGTCCGTCCTCGACGTAGCCTATGAAAGAAATAAGAGGAATTTGTTGCGAAGTTGACAAGCTATGTTTTCAATCCTATGATTTTAACGGGGTTTGAAGGAGAGCAAAACTCAACACTTTCAAGGTTGAAATTACAAATTACTTTTTTCTTTTTATTTCACTTATTTTTTTAAAGATATTGCATCAAAACGTATCTTAATAAAGAGTACAACTTTATGAAGCAGTTGATGATGGCAATGCAGCACTGTCGGATATTGTATCAGCTGCAACTCTAAAATATGTCATATTCCTCATCAAGATTGTCTTATATAATTAAAATGTAAAAGGATGTTAACAATTTATTATTTGATTGCGTTTTGACTTGACGTCTAACTTTTGGAATGAAAACAAGTTCTTGGATTTAATTTCCATCGGAAAGCAAGATAGCATATGACGGTAGCATAAATATCTGTCCTTGCCAAAACTGTCCTTCGTTGCTTCGAACCATTTCGAAATCGCAGCCCAAAATATTAGGGATACCAGCGTTGAGATGCAAAATGAGACGATAATATATAGCCCTCACTTCACAAGATTTTTAAAACAAAAGAACTGCGCGCCCAACTGTAATAACAGCATTTATTATATGGCAAGGCAATCACACGCTCTCGTTGGCGGCCGATTTCGCTCCATAACTCATGGTATGGACCAACAAGGCACCAACCTTATTTTTGTGTTTGCCTTGCCATATGATAAACATCTTATTAACCTCGCTTGTTCAGTCCGTACTTAACTCATGGAACCTCTATGGAATCTGTGTGTGTGTGTGTGTGTCGTTCGTTCGTTCGTTCGTTCATTTCATTTTATGGCTCGCGCGCTACGTGCTTGGGCCAAAACGGCCTTCGTACTAAACAGACAAACAAACGAAAGAAAGAAAGAAAGAAACGAGCGAGCGAACGAACGAACAAACAAACGACCGAATAATGAATAAATGAACGAACGAACGAACGAACGAACGAACGAATATGAATGAATAAATATCTTTGGTCAAGTCTGGAACAATGCAAAATAACAGGTGGAACCGTATCTTGTTCGCAAAAGAACTTTTGCTTCTTTCCGTAGCCCATTGTTCTTAGGACCAGCGGAAAGCCACAATAACATTTAAAATGGCCAAAGAAGTTGCTTTTCAAGTATATTTTCACTCATTCTGCTTCATTACCTATCTTTGAACACCATTAGGTAGATACTCATTTTAAATCATTTCATGTTTTGCTCATTTTCTTGGTATGTTTTTATTTCATTTTAATTCTTCTTAATTAGAATTGTTGGTCGAAGACGTAGCTGAATCATGACGATAACAGGGCCTGCAAATGTATTGCAGTTATTTATTTTCCTTACATCAGGTAATAAATGCTTGGTCTTCCTTCTTTTCTTCTTTTTCTTAGTTAGTTTCTTTTACTCGTGCAACTTTCAAGTTTCCGATTTTTATAATGGATAATAAAGTTTTTCCATTGTCCCATATATTATTAGTTTGTTCATTCTCAACTTTGAGGGGCACTTTGAATAAGCATAATAGTTGGGCGTACGATGACGTATTTTGTTTTGGTTAATTGTCACTTAAATTGCCAATCTATTGGATCATCCAACAAAGCAATGTTGTAACTTAAATATTAAAACTTATGAAAAAGTGTTTTTACGAATTTCTGCTCGACTTGATGGGATGTTTTCCTAGCACTGGTTGAAGAAAACATGCCAAATCCAGGTATTTTCATCTCTTTATCTTAAAGTTATTTATGTCATGTTGTAGAATTATCAAAGCAACTAGTTAATATCTGTACAAATATTGTCTTCGTACATCTATTATACTTTGAGTTTTAATTTTTTCCCTACTCACTTCGGCTAGCGATCGCGAGATTTTCGCTTCCAAAACTTATAAACACCCATCCATTCAAGCTCGATTATCTCAAAAAGTAGTTCGGGACACCCTATTTTTCTGTTCATATTTGAAATTAGCATTAAATTTCCGTTAAAAACGATGCTATTCTAAAAAAAGTTAAATATAAAATCCAATAGTAGCCAGTCACCTTAAGAAAAGATAATTAAAATTAAAAAATTAAAATTTTCGAACAAATTTGTTGACAAATTTATGTGATCTCCCCTTACTGTCTGTCGATTGTTTGCTAATCCCCCTCACGCTCGTTGCAAAACCTTGTGAACCACCCGAAAATCCTCCGATCCCCACCCAGGCCATGAATAATGACCGGTCCCTAAGCCGTATTTTTACATACATTATTTGTTTGTTTCTTGTTGTTGTTTGTTGTTGTTGTTTGTTCACTGCTGGCCAACAGATCATATACATAAATTATCCTTTTATTTGACCATAAAATGAAAATCAAATCGTTAGAGATATATTTCTGGGATTATTACGACAAATTCAATGTGAAATTGTTACCTATACTCCCTATTATTCTTATTCTTATTTCCATTTCTTTGTTTATAGCCACACCAACTTCTAATTATCTAGCCATTCCATTGCCCTTACCGCCAACTTCTTCGTCTTCATCGTCTTCATCATCTTCATCATCTTCATCATCTTCATCATCAACATCATCAACATCATTTTCAACCACATCGAATGCGTTGTTACAAGTATCTACAGTACACTCTACGCCGTTATCCTCCTCATTGTCACCTTCACCATCGCTATCATTGTTATCTTTATCTCCGTCTTCGTCGTCAACCTCCTCTTCCCTTTCTTCCTTCCCCTCCTCCTCCTCTTACTCATTATCATCATCATCATCATCATCTTTATCATCATCATCATCATCCACAGCATCATCATTATTCACTTTATCTTCACCCTCCTCATCATCTTTCTCCTCCTCATCACCACAATTTGTATCGCCGTCATGGCACGAACCATCGCCATCATCATGGTCACCGTCCACGTCTTCATCTGCTACAGCAACGAGAACAAGAATCGGGTCGGCTCCTTTGTTTCCTTCCCATAGTTGTATAAACCTTGTAGGAAGTGATACGTCAAAGGAATGTGCCACCACAAGTAGGGAAATTTTTCACGCTAGCTCATCAATTGCCTCACGCTCTATCACGAAAACAGTTAATAGCCATGGAGGGATGCGAAACAACAATACAAGCAGCACAAGTTATTTGGTATATTTGCCTCAGAGGAACATACTAGAGAAGGTTTCGTATGACTGTGAAAAAAAATCTTGTGAAGGTGATGGGATGGGATGGGATTGAAGATTTTTAAAGCTATATTTACAGGGCGGAAGATCTATTTACCTATCACGGACACGGCAAGGACGCGCAGCTTTGGTGATCATCATCAAATAACAAATAAAATAATAACAAATAACGAATTTGGCAGTGACATTTCCAGGAGTGGTGGAAATGTCACTGCCAAATTCACTGTCAAATTCAACAACTGAATCAAATTGGAATTTAGAATCTTGATTTTTGTGGAGGGAGAAAAACCGGAGAACCCGGAGAAAAAGACTCAAAGCACAGGAGAGAACCAACAAGCAATTCTACTCACATGTGATAGCAAGTTCCAGTATCGAATCCATGAACACAGAGGCGAAAGGCGAGTGCTCTCACCACTACGCCACCCGTGCTTCCCACTGAGTGACACGTTCGTATGATTTTTCTTTTCACGGTCAAAACGAAATCTGCTCTAGGAAAGGGGGTGTACTGTACACTGATTATTGTACAATCACTAACCTGTTCTTTGCTTTCTATTCCCCAGATTAATTCTTTCATTCAAAACATCACAAGACTCGCATTTAAGCAGTCAGAGTCATTAAATGTAAGTTCACATAGCATCTCGTCTGAATGCCTTGGTCATGTCGCATGCACACAACCTTAACGTTACTTTATTTGTCAGTAGTAGCATTTACTTTGATTATAATAGTCAATGCCCTTGCACACACTCCCAGAACTTTGTTTTAAAAGATTCTACTCATGTCGGCTTACTACTTGGAGTGTAGGGGTTTTCAACTGTGGTGTATTGGCTATATGAAAAGCAGCTACATTAAGGACTTCATTCGTGGAATAATAACAAAGTAAAATTAACAACAGTAACATTCAAACATAGCCGCGTGAAACCGAGCCGAAACCCAAATAAATCACAAAAGAAAAGAATTACACATTAAAAAAGAGTTCTACTGAATCGGAATAGCCTTTTAATTTGTACAGGAATCCATATCCATGATGCAGGACTTATTTGCAGCTATGAAAACGGCAAAAGCCGGGAAAAGTTTCGCCGACCAGGATATTTTACTTGCAAGCAAAGAAATCGAAGAGTTTTTTCTGCGATATGCGGAATATCATGTGAATAAAAGTGAGCTTTGGATCTCGAGAGAGAACTTTGGTAAGTAGCGCGTTTTAATGACAATTGATACGGGCTATGATTTTTAGGAGAATAAACATCTTATTGACCTAGCTTGCTCGGTCCGTACGTAAGTTATGGCCCATAACCTCGTCCCCCCCCCCCCCCAACTTTTTAATGGCTCGTGCGCTACACGCTTTTGGGCCATGAGGCAGAGGAAAAACTCGGTCCCTAACTTAAATACGGATAAGTGGTATGTAACCTTCATACTAAGCATCGTTTGATGCTATGTTAACTGGGTTTAAATTCGGAAAAGAAGCTGATTGGTCAGATAATTTCAAGCGAAGTCGCGTGAATGTAAAGATATAGTTTTTATTGGTGAAGACGAATTTCAGATCGCGTGGGCATGGCATGGGCATGACAACGAGTTAAAAATAACAAAATCTAAAAACAGCATCAAAGAGAGCGCATTCCTTATTTGAGTATCTCATTTTCTCTTGCAGTAATGCTAATACAATTTGTAGCTACCAAGATGCTTCTTTTTATAGCTTTCAGCGCAAAAAAGGTGTATCGAACAGATGCTGACGATTACACATTCAAAATGGATGGCACTGCTAAAAAAGAAACTATGATAACAATACCCAAAGAAAATTTTGACAAAAAAGGTGAAAAATTGTTATGTTCCGTATACCATTATTCTAGGCATTTCGTATATGCGTATTTTTGGCATTTTTGATAAACCTCCTGATATTTTGGTTGATTGATCGCACTCATTAAGCTCTGCAGCGAGGCTCCGACGTGAAAAAGATAATTATGATTTTAGTTAGATTATCTATGGATAAAGGCATGGATCCAGTGTGATTTCACTATTTCCTATCATTCTTAGGTTCACTTATAGTAAGCATGTCTTTTAAACAACTGCATACGTTGATGTCAAGAAAACAATACAACATCAGGGAAAACAGGTATTTGCCACTAATTGATTTCTTCCTTCCTTCCTTCCTTCCTTCCTTCCTTCCTTCCTTCCTTCCTTCCTTCCTTCCTTCCTTCCTTCTTTCCTTCCTTCCTTCCTTCCTTCCTTCCTTCCTTCCTTCCTTCCTTCCTTCCTTCCTTCCTTCCTTCCTTCCTTCCTAACTTCCTTCTTTCCTTCCCAACTTCCTTTCTTCCCTCCTTCCTAACTTCCTTCCTAACTTCTTTCCTAACTTCCTTCCTTTTCTCCTTCCTTCCTTTTCTCCTTCCTTCCTTTTTCTTTCATTTATAGGATCTTTTGCTGAGGCACCCTCCGTTGTTTTATTTTAATTAATTATCCTATACATCGTTTTAGTATTAAATACGAACTTCAATCGCGAATTCTATCAATTTCTGTCAAACCACGTCCAATGGTGCCACAGAAAGTGAATGTTACCCTCAAGTTCTCCACATCAAAAGTAAGAAAATGATGAATAGCAATATTCTTTAGAAATATAACAAATAAATCTTAAAACATATCGAATTTTGTTACAGTACCTAATTGATTTTTTTCTTTCTTTTCTTTTTTTTTTTTCATGTTTTAGGTCAAACATGACGTTACGTGCGTTTTCTGGGACTTTTCGCCAGCGTAAGGGTCATTCACATGCGTTTCATAATAAGAATAGACTAAGAAATTCAAACACTTAATAGTTCTTTTTAACGCTATTTGATAAAGTATAATTGTCGCTAAAATATATGAAACAGCACATGCCCTTTGTTTAGTAAGACAAAACTGAGCTCCAGTCAGTATATTTGGGGGCATTCGCGCTGTCACTGACTTAATGGGTCTCGTATTTTCAATTCCATATTATTATCGCATCATTTGTCATGAGAATTACTATGACAGAAAAATCTGCCTCTGCAGCTAGTTTTTAGTAAATAGACCTCTTTAGCTTCGTTGTTTGTTTACAGATTTCAGACCAAGAGATGTCACTCTTGGGAGTTGATTCTTTCGCATGTTAATATTTTAACATGTTCAGCATAAAAGAACAATTCCCAAGAGAATGTTACGTGGCCTGAAATAAGCAATTTGCATACGAAGCTGAAGAGGTCTACTGTCATCCATTTACAAAGACAACTTCTTAGAAACAGTTTTGATTTTGTTACATTTTTCTTGTATTTATTGAAATGGTTGAGTATTTTGCAGGAAGAAAGAAACTTCAGGATGGTCGAGGGATGGATGCACAGTAACCAGGTCTACAAACGAATATATAGAGTGCTTATGTAATCACCTGACACACTTTGCTGTACTCATGCAAGTACAGGATGACCAGGTGAGATTACTGTACTATCACCTGATCACTGTACGTCAATCACGTGTTCAGACGAAGATGTTGAGTGTTCATGTAATCACCTAACACTCTTTGCTGTACTCATGCAAGTACAGGATGACCAGGTGAGATTACTGTACTATTACGTGATCACTGGATCATCAAGCGCAATACTGAACAAATTTCATATCTTACCACAGGTGCCTCGAGACCACGGCGCCATTCTCACAGTCCTCACAAACATAGGTCTTGGTCTGTCCATAGTTTGCTGCATTCTTACATGTTTTGCTTATTGGTACTTAACGTAAGTCTTCAGCTGCTTTTGAGCTGAATCGATTCCTTATTTTTATTAGCTTTATAAATAAAAAATAAATAAATACTTATGTAATTTTCGTCAGAGACGTGAAATCAGAGCAGTCACAGATCCGAATGAATTTGGTGTGCGACTTGGCTGTCGCTCACATTCTTTTTCTACTTGGCTCTGCTGCAAGATTCTATTTGGTTAGTTGTTTATACGTTTTGCCGCATGTTTGGTTTGAAACTTAAGAATCATTTATTTAAAAAATAAATTCATTTACTTGGCAGAAATGGAGATAAATGAGTACAGTGAAAGAAAAAAAAATGAAAGTAAGAAAGAAAAATAGAAAGAAAGAAAGAAAAAAAAAAACTAATGACATGCTGAATGATTGACTGACTGACTGACGGACGGACTGACTGACTGAATGAATGAATGAATGGTTGGACGAATCTATCATGTGTTATTTAAACTTTTTTTAAAACAATTTTTAAAGATCCTGTGTATATCAGTAGCAGTGCTGATGCAGTTATTCTACACGTCTGCCTTGTGTTGGATGTTCGCTGAAGGAATTCAACTATACATGCAGATTATCAAGGTGTTCAACACTAACCTGAAAATGAGACAGGTTTATGGCTTTGCTTATGGTAAGTATTGAATGATCATAATCCGTCGTATCTCCTGTTACGACCTTGTCGTATTTTTGGCACGTCTTGTAATCATCCTCTCAGTCCTATTTGCCTGTCCGAAATTCAAAGAAAAACTGGGCACGAAGTATGTTCTCGTCCCCAAAATAAATCCCAGAATCCAATTTAAGATGGCGGCACTTTTTGATCTCGTTCCAAATTCCGAGCGCCACGAGTTCGTTTCAAGTCTTCTATATTGAATTTCGGAAAGGCGAATAGACCTTTTTCGAATTCGCAAAATACCGCTGTACGTCTAGATTAAAGACTCGTTTTTGCAGGGTTAGCCTGATTTCAGTGTCAAAATATTCATAAATACCAACGATAAAACGAAGGATAAACAACTACAACAATACAAACACTTTGAAATTCCACGGACCTTCACTGAAACACATGAATATTCTTCACAAAAACGAGGCTAACCCTGCGTAACAGAGAATTCCAAACTGGAGTATTGTCGGAACCTCTGTTATTCGACCACCTTTACTGACTACTCTCGTTGGTCCTACCCTAATCGGTCCAATCAGAATCGGGCAGGTGCTGGCTGATAATTTCTATTTCCTTTCTTAAGGGATAATTAATTTTGGAAATGCTGTCAATTTTCAGGTTTGCCATTGATTCTCATCATGGTATCACTGAGCATCGCAGGGAATGGCTCTGGTGGACTGCCAAGCTTCGTTAACGATGATTTGTACAAGCATTCTTAGCTGTTTGTTTGAGCTTATTTTTGAAACATTTTAATTTACTCAGGTTAATCATCTGATACTCTGTTGTCTTTCTTTTTAGCTGCTGGTTATCTGTAGAAAATAAACTGATATGGACATTTATCGCCCCTGTCCTTCTCTTGATACTGGTATGCTTCTTTCTTTCTCTCTTTTCTTTCTTTCTTTTCTTTCTTTCTTTTCTTTCTTTCTTTCTTTCTTTTCTTCCTTTCTTTTCTTCCTTCCTTTCTCTCCCTCTTTCATTCTTTCTTTCTTTCTTGTCTTGTCTTTTTTTTTTAAACAGAAAAATCTATGAATAAACTGCAATAGCACATTTGCATGATGGCGAAATTTACTAGTACCCCTACCAGAATGCTTTGAGTGGCTTCTATTGCCAGGCTGATTTTGTCAATTGTCTCTTTATTCCCAGGAGAGTGAAAAAGTCTGAATAACAAAGAAATTTGACCAAGCATTCTGGTAGTGGTAGTAAAATGACGCAGTCATGAAATCGTCCTATTACAACGTGAAAGTAATATCTGTTTATTTGGCTATGATCATTCATTTAAGGACAGATTCAATGGACTATAACTGTCTGGTGACGGGAGATATTATTAAGGCGGTGTTAAGGGAGAAGATTCGCAACAACGACGTTCCGCGATCAATGCTGCGCAAATGTTACTTCTCGTGTAACATGGCATGCGGGAAAATTTTCACCCATTCTCTGTCACGGCAACATGTTACGAGTTTATGAATCGCCTTCAAAAACTTGCAACATCATTTGCAACATTGTTGCACGAAACATTGACGTTGTGAATAGTCTCGTTTAACATCCCCATTCGAACCCTTTTTGATCTAGTTCTAAAATATACTTCCACAATCAATCCCATGTAGTATGGCATGCCATTCTTTCTTTAATCTTCGGAAAGGCTAATTTTCTTATATTGACGGTACAAGTGCGTGAAACTTTCAGTTTTTATTGTTTTGTTTCCTTGACTTCGCTTGCTCGCGTTATATATCATAAAGAATTAGACAGAATAAGTAACAATTAACAATTTAAAGTTACTAATATCAGTGTGTAGTGCTGGGATCAGTACATCATATTTCTATTTACTATATATTTTTCTTTGTTTCTAGAGTAACCATGTGATCTTAGTCATGGTTGTCAAGGAGATAACAAAAACAAACAAACAAATTGGACCCACAGAACACAATAACGTGTTAAGGTATAAATATTCTTCCCATAAATTAGGCTAACCCTGTGCGTGGAGAACTCGAAAATTCATTTCCGTTTAAGAGGTAGTCGAAGAAAATGTGGGTGTGTACGTGTGTGTAGAAAAGCTGTTGAAAAAAGAGGGAATATTGTTAGATGCCAAACGGGATCAACGAGGCGGGAACGTACCTTCTCCAATTTTGGTTTATTTGCAAGGTTGCTCTCTTGCACACGCTTGCTAAATTTTGTTAACTTCTTACAACACATACATCCTATTTATACTCTAGAGTTCCAGGACAACTTCTTTGCTAGACCACTATATAACGTGTGGTTTCAGTTAATAACCACTACAACGATTAATAATATCGAATACAAATAAGCTAACCAAAAAATAAACTGTTTTATTGTAAGACTACGGTACGACGAGGGATCTCTGGACTTCCGAGCTCGTTTTATTGACGAGGTAGACGAAAAAAATAAATTTTCCTCACGACTTACCCCAAGTAGTTTGGCATTTCAGATTTAATTTTGAATATTTATTATAATTAGGCGTTCTCGAGAACGACAGGTGAAATTGAAATTGATCTTATCAATCCAAAGGACCAGCATCAGAGCGCTAGTCGTCCTCTCTCCTTTACTTGGTATCACATGGGTAATAGGGTTGCTATGCATCATGGGAGCTGGTATTGTTGGCTTGTACTTCTTTACTCTACTGAACTCATTCCAAGTGAGTGTTGTATATCTGTTCTTTATTTAGAGATGACGGCAGCCATGTTGGATGGCAGAACAATAGAATCTTTGTAAAACGATTTTGTTTCTGTCATCCAACATGGCTGCCGTCACGTGATCAAGCAAAAGCTTTATTGAAAATGCCATGACTCCAGTTTCTTTTACGATCCAACTTAATTTCTGTGTCATTGTGTTTTAGGGTTGTTTGATTTTCATTTTCCATTGTCTGCGAAACTCAGAGGTAAGGTTTGGAGACGTATTAAAAGTCAGGGTTATTAGGGACTGCTTTTTAATCATGTCTTGTAGTGTGGTGATATTATTAAAAAACATTAACTGTGCTAAGCTCCTTTTTGCCGATATCATTAGATTAAAGGAAAACTACTGCGCCGAATTGAAGCTTTTGAAAAAAGTATCGCCAGGTTAAAGCAAGGTCCATCTGTTGCTCCTTCCAATTTAAACCATAAAAAGATAATAACAAGTAAACAAGTCGTACCAATGATGACACTTCAAACTCCACAAGAGAAAGTAACCTTGTCAGACTTAAATTACTCAGATTTTGAAGAAGTAAATAAGAAATAAAAAAACAATTTTAAAAAAGGGCAGATCTAAGTCTGCCGCTCTTAGGCTTAGGTCAAACGTCGAACTGACTTCACAGGAACCGAATGTAATGACATCAAAGAAGACCGCCTCATTATCCATTGTTTTCAATGACTTCGGCTCACAAGATCGACGTTTGACCTGGGCCTAAATCACTTGGATGTAAAGACTGGGCATTAGCAGCCACTATACTTACCTAAAAAATCAATAAACTGCATATTAGGAATAATGAATAAATAATAAAACCAATTTTGTCCACTTTAAAGCACAATCATACTTAAAGCTGTCATGACAATATGAATGATTTAAGTCAGGACAAAATGAAGCGAAAAGCAAGATGAAATAAAATTAGCTAACTGTCTATGTTTTTTGCTCTCAACCAATAAGGGACTGTTCATAATTTATGGATTGGGAAGTCTATGTGGATTTCAAATTTTGAGAAAACACTTTTTTAACAGCCCACCCCGCCTATAGCAAACCTAAATTTTTTGATTAACCCCCCTCTCCCCAAACATGCATAATATTATTCATTGAATATATTGTATTTAGTAAAGCCCCCGTAAATGTTTTGGAAGAAAATTTCTGTCCCCTCAAAAACCCACATTGCCCCCCAAAACCCATAAATTATGAACGGTCCCTAATGTGCTCATAAAACCAAAACAAACATGACATTAGAAATCGCAAACAACTTGAAATGAAATGATAATAAAACAATTTAGTCTTAACAATTATTAACAATTATTGACAATTATTAACAATTAATAATTCTATCTAAAATGTTCTTTACCCTGACGATGCACCTTTGGTGCGAAAGCTTGGTCACAATAATTAAATAACGTGGTTGATACATTACAATTTAGTCATAATTAATAATTCAATTAACAAAAGTAAACATTACAAACAAACAAACAAAACAAACATAAAAATCAAAAACAAAAAGCAAACAAAAAACAGACAAACAACAACAATAACAACAAAATGAAATGATAACATTCGGGGCGAAAATAATAATGGGAAAATATGCTTTTTTAAAATATATCAAACTCCAATTTCTCACTTCCTGCCTCACACGCTTAACGTCAAATATTGACCAATCAGGTTAGAAATCGACTCGGCGCCTTTATAAAACCGAGACACTTTGACAAGGACTGAACATGTGTGAAGTGTGAAAATTGCTTTTACAGAAACATTAGAGATGTTTTATTATTTCATTGGCATCAAGTGTAAATACTGCGAGCCGTAAAGATCATTCAGTTGATTATTGGAGTCATTTCGACGCAATAAAAGAATCGAAGGCGGCATGTTTGAGTCGAGTGTGAAAGGATTCAGGACTTCACACCAAGACGATGGTTTCAGATCTTTACCGTGGCTGTCATTGGTAAATTAAGAGTGTTGAAGTCAAGAGAGGCTGAAGAATCAAGTTCTAAAGTCTTTAATCTTCTTGGAAAATCGTTAGCTGACTACTTACAGGTAAGATAGTAATGTTATTAGCTTGTCAGCTTTCTCGGTTGAAACTTAAGATTACCAATAAGTTTAGGATGACTGAGCAGAAAATCCTTTTTATTTCTCTCGTTATAAGGATATCTATCCGTTTTTAAGCTCAATATTTTGTAAACACGCTCTTTTGGGGCCAAAGAACAAAATATCAAATGTGACCAA
>JAAAQI020018125.1:0-19617 GCA_011800005.2 Stichodactyla mertensii | reverse complement strand
GTAAAATTTGCCTCGTGTGAGGATCGAACTCACGACCTTCAGATTATGAGACTGACGCGCTACCTACTGCGCTAACGAGGCCAGTTGATAAGATTCGGTTTTAAGAAAACAAAAGTACAATTTCGTCTGACACCACTACAGAATGCAGGCCTAATTTTCGAATTCAACACAATTCGTGCAAATTTTTCCTTTAATTGGAATCTTTTCTTTGGTTATTTTCTTAGGTGTGTTCTATGTCCCAATGTATTTCGAAAAAAGCAGAGTCAACCGAGAAAAGATGTTTTGACATTTTCGAAGACTTTTAAAATTTCAAAAAGCGTATAGAACCAATGCTAGATGAAAGAAGGAACAAGCAAAAAATAATTCGAAAATGTATTTTTTGAAAAAAATGGATCAAAATTTAATGTGCAAAATTTGCCTCGTGTGAGGAACGAACTCACGACCTTCGGATTATGAGACTGACGCGCTGCCTACTGCGCTAACAAGGCCAGATAAGAGTACTCTTCTTTGAAGCAAACCAAATCGCACACCAAGTTTGCAGTTCTTTTACAACACGTACAACTTCAGGATGCAAGGACTAAATTTTAGTTTGCAAGAAAATAGTATGGTTTCTTGATTAAACTAATAACAGAATCACCAAAATGACTGAAAAGGCAATTTCGAAATTCTCAACGAATCAACATGGTTGCATATGCAGAAATAAGATAAAGTATAATAGATAAAAACAAGGACTTTTCAGAAAATCGATCAATTGCGCAGAATTGTGCCCCGTGTGAGGATCGAACTCACGACCTTCAGATTATGAGACTGACGTGCTGCCTACTGCGCTAACGAGGCAATACGTAATAAAAACTCCAGTTTTTTCTAATAGCCCTTCGTCGTTCGGATGGACATTTGGCTGGCAAAACTATCTAACAGTAATGTGTGCCGATAAACTTTTTAAGCGTGCATGATGAAGGATGGAGGATGAAGGGTAAGGAATGACAAATGATTGTGCAAGACAATGCAACAGTGAGTTGGACGAAACATGTGTCTATACGATACTTATGACTTGTAAAATTAACCTCGAATAAAGCTTAAGGATAAAAATCAAAGCAGTATACACCGGAGGTATACACCTATTTAAAAAATGGTTGTCGGTCGGCGATATGAAATCTGAAATGTGAGCCAGATACTTTCGCCAGCGCAGGTCATCGCTCAAAGGTGGTGCGTCAACCTTTTTGAAATAAGTTTAAAAACTACATCTGAACTCTATTAACTATGATCTGAAGGGATGACAGCAATGGCGTTAGGCTCTCAGAGAGCGGTTTGACATCAACGTTGCGCGCGCAGCATTGGAACTATTGTACATGTTAGCAACGTTTACAGATGACCTTAGTCTTCATTTTCGGTCATTTATCCTTGAACAATTTCCACAGTGCAATTCCAGACGACTTAAGGCTTTGCATAAGATCCGGCTTTCGCTCTGCAGGCCCATCTGCACAAGACAATCCCAGAAAATGCTTTTGCAAAGAACTTACTCATGGTTCCATAGCACAAAGGATGCAACACGCTCTGCAGACAGGTATTCAAAAACACGTACTTTCGAGTTATGTGGAAGTATTTCCAGTTCTTGTAGGTGACAACGTCAAAGTACTCCAGAAGGAACAGCACTTGGTAAGGGAAATAGCAAACCACGAAGACCAAGATAATCGCATAAATCATTCGCAGTAAGTCGTTTTCGAGTTTTATCTGAAGGTTCTTGTTTCTCTCGCTACGAGTGAGGCTCTCTGGACTAAGGGTCCTGGACCAGCTCATTTCTTTTTCTTCGCCTTGAGTTGAAGACCCGCCATTGGATTCCTTGAGGCAATTTCCTTCATCATTCCTTACTTCAATGGAAGGGAGTCCTCTATTCTTTAAGCGCTTCTGAGCCATATGCCATTTCAGTTTGACTCCCATAGCTCCATACGCGAGGACCATTATTAATATGGGTACCAGGAAGTTGATCGCAAAACGGACCATCAGGTACCTACGGTAGACAGGTGACGGGAAGGTAGTTAAGGTGTCCCCGGGGAATAAAACTACACACCAAGAAGTGTTGCCATCGTAAGGCGATTTGACCACAGTAGAGTACAAGAATGATGGAAATGTGATGATCAGCGCCGATGCCCAAAGACACCCAATAGCAATCTGGTACCTCATAAGTTTCTTAACGATTCGTAAGCGCCGGTCTTTCTTGAACATTCTGAAGCGATGTACAGAGATGAAAGCAAGGGACCAGGTAACAACAAGACACGAAGAGACCTGAATTGGACTGGCTAGATGGCACATTAGACTCTCAAAAGGCCAAGAATACACTTCGTCATAGATGAAACTTAGCGGCAAAAACAGGACTCCAATTAATTCTGCCACTGCGACATTTGTCACAAGCTTGTAGGTTAGCGGTTTTCGCACTCTAATGGATAAAATCGAATGAATCACGATTGAATTCCCAATAACAGCTGCCAGAGTGACAAGCGTGAAGCAAAACCAGCGAAAGTACTTGGATACATCAGGCTCTATGTACTGTTCGTGAGGTGCGCTCGCGCCGCCTTGAGAAACACTGAAATTCCTGGTGAAATTTGTGAGGTTGAACATCTTCGTCGTTTGGATCTTTCAAGAAGACAACACCGTTGTTATATCAGCGCTAAAAGCAAATATATATTGTTTAAGTAGCAATTGAATGATTGATTATTTATGAAGACTATGAGTTACAATGTAAATTAATTTCCCCACGTCAAGAATAATTCGTGGCTGAACGAGAAACTTTTGAGTGCACCTAGACCCTTCAGAATCACTTTGTGATTAAGTGAGAATGCTGTTTACTGTTCGATGATACTCTTAAAACAAAGATATTCAATATTTAAATTCGAAATTAATGACGTCATCAGGCTTCCAGGACTGATAAAAAATAAATATCATTAAAGGAGAAACATCTTCTTCAAGATAATTAGCCCAAATCAGTTGAAACATTTTACTAATGATGTATCAGAGACAAAAATCGTTTTGATCTCTTCAATAGTTTTGCTACGGAAACTCCCTCGGACCCCGGCTGTTTTAAAGAAAAAATATTTAATTTCTGGCTTGGTTTTAATGAGAATATCACATCACAAAGTAATCCTGAAGGGGGGTGGGTGCCTTTTTTACCCCTTCAGTGCCAACGGTAGGAATTTGACCGAAAAATACGGACCTTAAATGAAAAATTCCAGCTTCAACAATTTTGATCACATTGACTTAAATTCCAGTCTAAAATTTTTATTAGGAAACAGAACAACTTTTAAAATCAAAAAACCTACCCAAATGTTCAGAATTATTACCAAAAATCCTTTAAAGCCAAAATGAGGAATTTGACGTTCTTTCTTAAAGGCAAAAATTACGCTTTTTCAACGGGGTCGGTTTGCCGTCAAAGTTTCTTTCTGCTCAAAAAATACCCATACACAGTAAAGTTTGGACGCCAAAAATTCTAACTCGTACAACCTACGCGATCTACGAACTTTTGACGGTAAAATCCCTTGCATACTCTCAGTTCTTCGAGATCAGGCCGATTTAAGCTGTCTTAAGGCTTCAGGGTGCCCCACAGCACTCCATAGATGAAAAACTAATGGCTCTCAAAATCTCTTATTTTCAAGAATCCTCCAATACAATGGCGCCCGAATTCCGAGAAGAACCTTCATCCGGGTATCCAAATACGTCATCGGTAAACACTGTCCCTCATTTCCATAAAACACTAACAAAGTCAATCAAAACTCCACATATGGCTTTACTAAGCCTTGCAGATCATTTAGGTCCAGAAAAACACCGAAAAACCTCAAGAAATTTGGCACTTAAGGGTTAAGCGAAGGCTTGCGAGAATATTGAAAACCCAGGGGGCTTTGACACTAATTACAAAGAACTGCTAGAGACATAACAACGAGAAAAAAGTAGTAAACAGGATAAGAGAAAGCAAAAACCTTGGAGTTGACCAGTTTATGTAAAAGACTACAGGACACCAATATGTTTCAGAATTTATATCGGTTAAATGTGCTAGAGGGGGAAAAAAAAAAGCATGTTATCAAAGCAATGTGCATAATTTGTTTCTTTATACAGTAACAACATTGAAAATCCCGATAAATCTTGTCTTTTGATTTGAACAACTCTTATCACTAAAACAATACTGATATCATTAATATTTATCAGAAATCCTCATCGGATTTAATCAAAAAGGTCGCCGGTAAACGTTATTTCACAGACCAATTTCTTGTGCTGAAATTACTATGTTTTAAGTAATTTGTCTTCCAAATTGAAACAAGGAAAGAAATTAAAACAGCTGCACGAACCTCACTTTTGACTCCAGAGAACGACAATCTAACGAATTATCCCTGAAGCTTTCATTTTTTGCTGTTAATTATATGATTTAACCATAGCATTTTTTTCCCCCCGCATGATATTGTTGTTCAAGTGGACACGCTATCTCGGAACATTGGTGAAATGAAAAGGCCTTTTCATGTTGAGTTGATGTGATGTGATGCCAACGCGTCTGATTTAATTTTTATCTTTAAATTTTCAATTATTTCATTTATTATTTCTTTCGTTTTTTGTTTTTCCTATCTTTCATTTTCGTTCTTTCATTTTTTTCGTTCGTTCTTTTTTTCGTTGTTTTATTCTTACTATATAATCATTTTGCCTTTCATCTAATGCAGCATTCATCAAGAATTCTTTCATAAAAATTCATTGCAAAGTTCTATTTCTGTAATACAAATTATTTCATTGGGCAAGAGATGATTGTTTTTTTCCAATCATGTTGAGTTTATAGTTTTCAAGTCTAATACAGAAGTAAAAACAGACACAAGGTTTCGTAAATATTCTGTATTTGTTTTGTCTTTTAGTACTTTTGCAATTTAATTAACAACCAAGGAAACATTAACACGACTAAGAAAAAAAAACAAATATTTTTTTAGTCTTTAGAATTGTTTAACAACGTAAATCTAGCGCATTCCTAAAACACGATAAATCAATGAATAAAAAAGCAGATTTTGGAGCAAAAGTTCTCTAAAAGATTATTTTCAAGGACGTTACTTCGCGGCCATTGTTTCTGCGCATTCTTTTTTGTGCGCGCGAATGACTTGGGAAAGAATGACAGCAAATTTTTCACAAAATTACACTTGTTCACGAGATCGAAGCCCAAATAACATTTTGACGGCGACGCGCGCTTTCAAACATCTATAAACGCATTTAAAGCTCTTTGTTCTAAATCTCTTACACCTGAGAAAGTTAAATAGAATTAAAGCAGGGTTTTCTTTTTATTTGAATATCTTAATCAACACGACAGGCCATGATGAAACTATTTTCTAGTCAAAATGGCCGGTAGTTTTTCTCGGATCGTAGCTCGAAAATCAAGGCGGTGATCCCCATTTTTTACTTTATTTTTGAAAGACTCTAATGTGATAAAGTAAATGTGCTCCAGGTTTCAGTAAATTGACAATGCAATGATGAACCATTTCGGACGGTTGTCGTTGCAGGTAGAAGCAATTAAAATGCGATAAATAAGTAATTCCGCCACAAATTGTTTTTAACGATGAAGCATTTCAATGGCAGTTGTTGTCGTTTTTCTTATTTTTCTTCCAGTTTTCTTCCTAAACGTCGCAATTTTTAAAAAAAATCACTAGCTAATGGCATCACGCCCACACAGTCAGTATTTAAATATCTGCTACAATTAGAAGATGTGTTTAAGATTTCTATTAGCAAATACGATGCTGTGTCCTGCTATCCAATTCGAATCAGTTGAAGCCAAAGTTGTCTACATTGATTCAGCGCTAGCCTTATCAGTTCCATTACGCAGGTAGCCCAAACAATGCTTCTGTTGTATCATACTTTAAGGATTTAAAAGTATGGTGATCCTTAAGGCCCGTTTACACAAGTAATTTTGTCGCACGACTTGAGTGGCGATTTCAATGGCGAATTTATCGCAACCCCGCAAATCGTGCGTGCATAAAATCACCATAAAATCGCGGCTCCAGTCAGGCGACAAAATTGCTAGTGTGTCTTAAAACCGCCAATAGAATTGTCAAAAGATGAAACAAAGTAGAACTAAAGACCCGTTTACTGACTAGCAATCCTGTCGCGCGACTGAGAGCTGCGGTTTTAATGCCAATTCGAACATGCTGGACATGCGGTGAAAACACGCGCGATTTGGGTTGCGATATTTTCGCCATGAATGCTTAAGTCGCCTGAAAAACTGCTGGTGTAAACGGGCCTTAAAAATGGTACGTGACAGTTAGAAAGGTGCTCTTTACTTTGTGTTGTTAGAATGAGGCCTGAAACCTTTAAAAAACTGTCTTTTGTTGTCTTCTTAATGGTCTAAATTACAAATACAGTCACATTAAAAAATAGAAATCAAGATAAAGTAGAAAAGAAACGTACAAAAAAAAAAAAGTACCTCATTAATTGTCTCGATACCAAAATACACCTTTTTAGCTGTAGTAACATTTCCCTCTTCAAAACTTTATGCGAACAAGATTCTTAGTCTTTACCGAAGAACTCTAGGCCCACTGCAGTTATTTAAAGCTCATTGGACTCGTGCAAATGGCACTCAGTTTTTTGTACATGCACTCCACTTCTCGCCTAGATTATCCTGTTTGCTATTTGCGGGTAGGTGTTATATAAAAATTTGTATTGGTGTCTGATTTGCAAATAAAGTGATATTCTTTTGTGTTGTTTTAAGGCCTAGGGATCCGGACGCCATGTTGGCGTGTAAACATTCCACATCAGAAAACTAGATTACACTTGGAACACTTAATCAATTGGCCAGCAATAGCCCACACTTCCGAGTTCTCGAAAAAGAAGCATGAAGGTGAGGCTTTGTGCGAAATCACACTTGGTGGCGCGAAACGACTGACTTGTTCTGTTGTCACTCGTATAAATATACTTTTAAGCAACGGAAAAAGGCAAAGAAATTTAAGTCGTTTTGAGCCGCCAAGCACAAAGCCTCACGTTCATACATCTTTTTCGAGAACTCGGAAGGGTGCTTATTTGTTAGCTCACACACAGGGACAGACTACAGGGGAGAGATCCAGACAGAGGGTGCGGGACAGTTGGGACAGTTTTCAGTTTAATTTGTTCAGCTAAGATCTATTTCCTCTTTTCTTTTGCAGTTTTCTATTCTTTTCTTTTCTTCCTATCTCCTTCTTTTCTTTACTCTTTTTTCATTTTAAAACACACATTTTTTAAATTACTTTTATCATTGTTTTTTATCACATTTACACGAACTTCCATCTTAAAGCCAAGACATTTGCTTCATTTCAGTCGAAATTTAAGTATGTTTGAAATAAAGAAACTTAAGTAAACATGCCTGCCTACCTTATCGCCTTGCGGGGTTCGGTCGGTGGCTTTTAACCGTAAACAAAGACTCACTAAATCTAAAAAATCTAAGCACGTACATGTCTTAATGCTCTATCGTTCTTAGCTGGTGTGCTTTTCACTGATTCTAGAGTTTTTAACTACTTTTTCGTGCGTTAGGAATCGCACTGCTATTTACTGATTGGGACTTTCAAAGTGCTGTCACTCGATTGTCGCGGTCAGGATTGGTCGAAATTAAAGGGGCTTTCAATGGATAAAAGTCCACCCAATCCCAGACGAGGGAATACGTAAAACAGTACTAGCGTCGAAGATAATAATCCACCTAGAGCGATTTTATTCAACCTGTGACTAAGAAAGATGACTACTTTTAGTTTGTACTAGTTGATAAAGAACAAAAGAAAACAATGGGTTTAGAGTCTATACCAACTATTATGCGTACTATTTTTTCACGGGTTAAATAAAATCACTCTATGAAAATTTATAAAATATACTAGATACTACGCGCGTTCTGATTGGCTGAGAGGTGCGTTTGCATGAGAGTACGTAGACATGTAGTTATTTTGCACGGACTGTCTCGAATTCTCCCAACCCCTCTCGTGTTTATATCAGGCTATGCAAACACGGAAAAAGTTTTCTGTCATTGCACGCTGGAGTAGTATATTTTCCCGCCTTTTTTAAGAGCATGCGCACTACGTTTTCCACTATTAGTAATGGCCACATCCATCGAGTTCAATATCAGAAACTTAACAAAAATCATTTATCATTTTATTTTAGAATTGCTAGGCCATTGCAAGAGATATTCTTAAATGATGAGTTTGAATAAAATATAAATTCCAAAGATTAATGGGATCTGACTAGTCCTTTTAAGACCCATAAAAGATCTTAGTCTATCGATAGCCTATATCTAAAATGACAGACAAATTGAGTTGGAAAAAACAAAACATACTGGTATGTTCTGATCCAATATCTAGTGGTTTGAACAAATGCCATCGACAATGTCACTTCATTCATAAGAACAAATTCATTTTATAATGGAAAAGTGTATTGAAACATGCATCGACAGTCGTACTTATCTCTTGGCACGTATGCTACTTGTCTTGTCAAGCAGTTATATTATTTTTGAATATGGTACGCGAATAAGAATCCTTATTCATCCAGTTAAAATTCAAATTGATTGATTGATTTTTTCAGCATCATTTTACCGACTAAAAAGAAAGAAAGGTCGTGGGTTCGATTTCCATCTGGAACTCAGATTTTTTCTGAGTTCCTTGTCTCCGCACTATTTTTATTTCTATTTAAAAAGAATTCCAAGCTTTGAATTACGAAACGGCAAGCGGAGCCTGAGCGTGTTTTTTGTTTTACTTCTTCAAGTGCTATTGCGAAAACAAAATAATTCTTAAATCAAGGTCATGATCCCCAAACCGCTCAGCTATATTGCCAACTTTTCTAAAGTCAGTTCTTGTTTTTAGTCTAAAAATCTACTAAAGTTTAGAGCGAGTGGATTATTTATTGGAAGCAAGGTTAACTTGTCTAGCGGAAAAATAAAGAAGTTAAAGCTAGAACCAAAGATAGAATTTAGTAAATAGAATACCGACTTTTCATGAAAATCTTGGTGCAATTTTAAGCAATTTTAAGCAGTAGTTTTTAAAGCATTTGCAATAAATTTACAAAAAGGTGTCATTTTCTTACCGTACATCATACTTCATACAGTGAAACTGGTCATTAGCGCTCCACTATCACCTTGTGGATATACTCCCTCGTGAAAGCCGAGAATCAAGTTTATATAGATGTACTTGACTGGTAAATATCCTAATGAGCACTTCAGGAAGTGTCAGTCCTGCAGACTTGTTAATGTTGAAATACTAAGTAACAACGTTCTGCATATTGTGAAAATTTGACACTAAGAATTCCACCTTTTTTAAAAAAGTTTTATGAGCCAAGCCGTAAGATTATCAAATTGCCTCGAGTTATGAAGTTAAAATCAGTTGAAAGAGGGATACATGGCAGTGCTTCCGTGCAGGTCATATCAGGCGTCAACCGTCGACAATTTTCACAAAACAATACTGCGACTTTACACGAAAGAAGATAAAAATTATATTTAAGAAAAAAGATTAAGAACTTTGAATACCAGTAAAAAATAAATAGATAAATAAATGAACACAAAACGAAGTCGGAATGAGTCCGACCGGAATGACTGAAGAAAAATGTCCAGAAATCTCAGTGTACGTGACAGATCTTTAACAAGGAATACCTAAGTGAGTTTGAATTAATTTATTCGTAGTTTTTGTTTTTAAAAGCAGTAAGTCCACAGACAATAAACCGGCCTTTTAAAAATTTAAAAATCTTCACGTGACAACCTCCTGCAGCCCTCCACAAAGAGCAGCTGCAGTAAGTACGTTAAGCGAATTGGTTTCCAATATTTTCGACGAAAGCGACTTTTCCTTCACACAAATCTATTGTTTTATAGTTAGAACACTTCGTAGCGATAGTTCATTGTTATATTTTAGCTTATCTTTTATCATATCGAAAAAAAATATTGTTGCCATGTAAGGAGACAAATAGGTTTCAAAAGCGAACAGACGTCCATGTTGATATTTTTAGCTCCTAGTTAAAATTCCAAACTTGCTAGCTTTTCCTGTCTTTGCTATTGTATTCTATTTATGTCATTTTGGAGTGATACTGGCTAGTTTTGAAAAAGAAAAAAAGAAAAAAGAAAAAACAAGAATAACACAATTTGGGTTTGCATTACTGTGAACTATTAATTGATAAACCAGCTGGATTTATTTACAGTTAATTTTCAAAAAAAATAAGTCATAAATATGTGTGGACTAAGAAAAGAAATTAGGGGGAAAAATTAGTCGATGATTGTTCGTGACAGTATTTCAGGAGGACACCGGCGAGAGCCTTGTATAGAAACATATTTGGTGGGCATTCACCTTGGTATGGAGCCTAGCTCTGTAGTGAATGATCCACGTTGTTCTACAACAACGAAAAGACTTCAAATAGAAATTAAAATCTTGAGTTTTGAACTATAAGAATCAATAAATGAAAACTCGCACACGCGCGCCAACAGACATCTTTCTAAACAATCGCAACACACATAGCTATGGTTATACATTCAATTGAAACCCCCGCCCTCCGGGACAGAGCGGGGAAATAACGCGGCGAGACCGGGATTTAACGCGCATTTAACAGCGTGAATACACGGGGAATTTAACGCGTACTTCGATCTGCGTATTTCAACAGTTGTAACAATTTTAAAAGCGACAACTTCAACAATTTTAACAGCAAATCTTTCTCCAGTGACCAGGCGGAGAAATGCTAAATTTAAAACTACGTTAATGCCAAATTCCCTACCCTGTCCCTCTCCCAGAAGTCGGAGGGATTGTGACGTCACATTAAGGATGATAGTCGTGGGAGGGGGACAAAACAGTAACGACACAAAGAAAACCGACATTAAATGCGTTTTGTAGACCGTAGAACCAGACAACTTGAGAGTAAACTTTTCTAAGCAGAGCGAATTCTGTTTAATTTCAAATTTCTATTGTTCTGGACGACTCTGTCCCCCCCATAAACAAGCCATGACGTCATAATGGAATACGGTCATTTTGAAATGTGCCCCCCAACGTCAAAGTCCGTACGTTCGTTCATTCGTTTCAGTCATAAATATTCGAATTCATTCTTGTTTTCTATCCTTCTTGTTTTGTTCTTTTTCTTTCTTTTATTTTTCACAACATTTATATTTCACGTGCCGCCAATATTCATCGTTTTCTAGTCCTGTAGAGCAAGCCTATATGTGATATACACGGTTTAATATTTGTGAGTAATGTCGAAGTCAGAAGCATTAATTTTAAGAGGTCGTATTACATCTGCTGAAAAACGTGATTGAGCTCAACTCCGCATGACCGGCTCTTTTGTAGCCTTCTGGAACTCAATCTGGGAGATCCGGCGTAGCGGTAGAATTGCCAATGGACAAGACTGATTCACATCCTTGAATTTCAAGACAGTTTTGCTTTCATCTTTATTAGTTTAACAGACCAATATTCAGTAGTATGTCCTGTCTAAATTGTGCCTAATTCTAGCGGATTAAATTTTGTCGTCAGAATTATTAATGATTAATGACTGAACAGAAATGATGAAATGATGCATGACGGCAATGGCCTCCGTGCTGACCGGTTTTGAATTGGGTGACCGGCTAGAGGCGCCAAGATTTTTTTCGAGAAAAAAGCCCTTTGCCTGAATTATTATAAATTACTTGTTATGTAGTGTTGTGGTGAAAATTCGGTTGCACTGCAGTCATTAATCTATCACTGTCAAGACTATTATGTGAGGATCTTTGAAAATATTTGAATCCATCAAGTCAGTCAGCTCTTTGAAAGCAAGGAAACTACTACTTTAGCTGAGCCGATAAGATGGGAGTTTCACGTAAATCCGCTTTTAAACTTTTATCTTTTAGCAGTCAAGGCTGATATCTTTTTACGATCCAATCGCTGAAAGTCTTTACAAAATAATTTAAAGTTTTAATATCAACCATGGAAGGGGGGAAATTTGGCTCTGAAAAAAATCTTCCTGATAACAGTACAAGTCAATTGAACGCCCCTTCCTCCGACCCCCGGTACAGGGGGGGGGGGGGGGATTTAACATTCACGTAATATTAAATTTAGGACTTTCCCCCGGTCTCCGAAGAAAGATTTGTTGTAAAAATTGTTGAAGGTGTTGCTGTTAAAATTGTTAAAGCTGCCGAAGTGTACGCGTTACATTCCCCATGCATTCACACTGTTAAAAGCGCGTTAAATCCCCGGTCTCGTCGCGTTAATTCCTCGCATGCACCTATCAATGTTAAGTCGGCCGGAGGAGAAAGCCGGCCAGACGAATGCGGCGGGTGGCTGACTTGAGGAGCTGTCCGGTTGGACTAGGATTAACACTACCCGGGGTAGAGTGAAAATTTGAAAAACTTTCGATTCTGCTCACTGCCAAAACCTATAGGGGGGAGGGGGGAGGGCGGAGGAGGCTCATTTGACTAGTGTATAACCTTGAGTTTGCCGAAGCTTCGCGCCGGCAGATATTCTGGATTATAAAATGTTAATCTACTTGTCAAGTGTACTGGCTTACTGAGACGATCTTTTAGACGTATAACTACGATTGATGCAACTTTGGAAAAAAATTGCCGTCTTGTCAGATATATATTTTTTCTACCAGGATGGCAATTATGATATTAATACTTGCAGCTTACTCTCTGATGATATCAAGTAAATCCTTTAAATCCTTTAAACTTCTCTTGAAAATTAGATATAGATCAATAAAAGGGATTTTTACCCTTCCTAAACCGACATGTGAGATCTGTTATCGCGATCATGTAATCTGATTGACGCCCCTAAAACTTCAAAACTGAATTGCCCTATATCATTATGACGTCAAGGCCTATTTATGAGAACAGAATCGTCCAGAACAATAGAAATTTGAACAAAATTAGCTCTGCTACAAAAAGTTTTCTCTCAAATTGTCTGGCTTCTAAACTATAAGATGTACTGGTGTGTAATACACAATATTTACTGTATTTGGCCGTATCTTACCGCTTTTCTACGGTCTACAAAAAGCATTTCATATCGATTTTCATTGTGTTGTTACTGTTTTGTCCCCCTCCCACGATCATAATCCTTAGCGTTTAAACAATAGATTGTTTTGATGTGATGTTATAATGAAGTAGGGCAATTAGTTCAAAATAGTTTTGCTCTTTGAAGTATCTTTTCTTCTTCCTCTTCTTCTCCTTCTTCCTGTTTCAGCTACAGCGAGTAAGAACTTGACCTTTTAATTCTTTTTCGCAGGGCACGAAATTAACTTTTAAACCCACTAGCAAAGCCTTGCTAGTAAGTTTTCTTCTCACTAGCAAAAATTTCAAAATCAGTAGCAAAATTTAAAATCCCTCATGTTGTGATCATGTGGTCCTATTCGCAAAACTTAGCTAGTTAACTTTTATCTTACTCGCTAAATTATACAAAATTTCACTCGCATTTTGAGAGTTTGCGAGCGTTAATTTCGTGCCCTGTTTTCGACTATTTTTCTTTGCTTCTGGTTAAATTAGATAAGATAATGGTCAATAATCCGATAATACGGAACGGCAATAAACTGGTCTGGTATCGAATTAATTTCAGTAATGAGAAACTCCTTCTTTCAGGAGTCAGCCTAACACTACCCACCGTCTTTGCTTTCAAGCTCAGTGTGAATTACTTTATTAATTAGGCGGCTTTTAACAGGCTACTTAAGGACAACTCTAAATTTAAACTTTAAAAGTACTATTATTTTACAAGCTTGCCTCCCTCCGTTTTTTTGAGTCTCCGCGAATTAACTGCAGCATGCAACACTGATATGCAAAACTAATATGACAAAGTTAAGAGCAGTTCTTCAGAAAAGCCTTGGGACTGCCTCGTAAATCAGTTCGTGAATAATTCAATATAGATGTTAGTTTAAATCAGTGTCTAGTAGCCGATACTGTTGTCAAGTTATGAAATATGAATAGGTTATCATTTTGGTAAAACCAATATGCAATGATGATGAGGGCCGGCGTTAACATCATTATTCTCCTTCGTAGGCGCAAATTGCTCCTAAATTGACCGACACTAACAACGGCTGCCAAGAAGACTATTATTGACTTGTTTTATAAGCTTTGTTCTGAGATTGCTGAGGGTTCTGAGGTGCAGGAGGGCCAGCTGCAAACATTTTTTTGCCAGTGCTAAATAACGTATGGTTTTTAGATATTGTTCTTGAAAATTTTGAAGCGGATTGTATTTTCAGTTCAAAATCTTTAAGTCTTAAGATAGGGTATTCAAAGTTTGGATTTTTGTTGCACAAATGCACAAGTGAATGCGTGCTCAAGAACGAGTCGGTGATATTTATCGAATAAGAAACAGCTGTGATTCCATGGACTTCGCAATTGCCAATGATTCTTTATGGTATCTGGACCTAGCGAACAAGGTCAGGATACAAAAACATGATCAACTGCTCGAAGTTTGGTGAGGCTCAATGACAGAGAATCCTTAACCAGAAAAAAAAGGAGACACGCGACGTATTTTTAGACTAGTCTACCACTGGTAGCCCAGTAAAATTCGCTTGTTCAGATCTTCTGCTTGGGACTCCGACCAATCAAATCCCTCTTCTGTACTTTAGCACTAATCTGGCAAACGTTGGCCTGACATCGCTTGCTATTTATTTATTTATTTATTTATATTTGACTACTTTACATGCTGGGCTGCCTACAAACAAACAAACAAACAAATAAACATACAAACAAACAAACAAACAAACAAATAAACATACAAACACACAAACAAACAAATAAACAATTAAACAAACAAATAAATAAACAAACAAACAAATAAATAAATAAACAAACAAACAAATAAATAAACAGACAAACAAATAAATAAACAAACAAATAAATAAATAAACAAACAAATAAACAAACAAACAAATAAATAAACAAATAGACAAACAAATAAACAAATAGACAAACAAACAAACAACAAAGATAAAGAGCTAACGTCCAAAACATCAGTGAAGTTGAAGGCATATTTCTCTTCACAGTCTTCAACATTCATTTCTCTTATCCATTTGTTATCTCTACACTGACGCAGTCTATACTAGTATGATCACTTAAAAATGTAAGAAGAACTCCGGAAGCCATCAGAGACGAGTTGGTAAATGAAGTAAATGAATCAGTTTTTATTCAATCTATCAAGTGTTCTTCCATTATCCCAAGTGTTCACATAAGACAGCAATAAGGCATGATAAAAAGGTTATCAAGCTTTTATAAAACAAAAAGATACGCTTTCATGGATATCACGTTTCCATGCTCTTATATTACATGGTTTTTGGCCAATCAGAGCGCACGTTATATCGTAGTTCTGTAATAAATGGCGACACTACCTTCAAAGTGCAATAGACGTTCTTTCATCTGGTCATGCGATTCCTTTTGTCATCTTCTCTCTGAGAAAATCGTTTATCGAGGATCTTAAAACTTAAAGAGTTTGAAGGTATGAATGTAAAATAGAAGCGGTTCATCCGATTTAGTTGTTGTTCTGTTCCAATAGGTCATTTGCACGATGACGTAATTTATTACCAAGAATCTGTCAGAATGCTTTGAGTAGCTTCTATTGTCAGGCAAATTTTACCAATGGTCATTTTGCCAATGGAAATTTTACCACACACTTGTTAATATGACAAATTCGCTCGTTGTATGAATTGAGCGGAGGACTAGATTTAAGTCGAGTTGGCAACGCATCTATGGACTGTTTGGAAGGACAGGAATTATATGGAATACAAGGAAAATTAGGAATATTGTTCGAATTGCTAAGTCCTGACTAGATCCTCAGAATTAACAGAAGCAGATTTCCTCTTCTTCTTAGATTTTGTTTTCGAAGAAAGAAAGATAAAAATCGAAGACAAAAAAGAAAAGTTCTGAAGACACCAAGTAGCTATCAGTGGTCACCCATCCGAGTACTAACCCAGCCCTAAGGGCTTGACTAACTATCTTGAAAGCACAGCGCATTAGACCACTAGTCTATCGCCTTCAAAGAATTAGCATTTGAATGACGGCGAAAACAATGCACCAGATAGACTCGATTATTTTTCTCTTTCAAATCCATGTGAACCGTGATTAGAGCAAGGGGTTGGTCGTGTACGGTCTGGGGACCGACCAGCCTCTCCCCTGATGCTTCGGCAAAGATTCTCTAACCCTTAAGGTGACGGATCACTCAATCGCCGGTCAAGCTCGGAAATCCATACTGCGCCTCAGCTTTCAAGGGAATGTATCGGGGGAATGGTTAGTGTGTTTACAGTATTTTTGAATGAATTACCGTGGCAGACCGGGGTTCGAATCCCGAAAAAATCACATCATCATCATCTTCTTCTTCTTCTTTCAATTTCAATTTTTTAAAATTTCTTTTGTGGTTTTACTTGTGATAACCTTGGATTTCTCAACGATGCTATCCTTACTCGGAACCGTATTCATCTTGTTATACCTTAAACTGTCAGACCGACATGGATTTTGGACAACCTTTTTGCCTGACGTTTTTTCTCCTTTCCACAATAGCCATCTCCTCAACCACACTGTTCTATTGATTCTCTTGGAAATTTTGCTCCTGGAATGTTTTCTTCCTTCAGAATATATTGCTTTCTTTCAGACACGTTTAAACACTCTGAATTTGGTGCAGAAGCCATCAGATGCTTTGCGAACCCTACTTGAACCCAGTTCTCCGCTCGGTTCGGGAAAGCGCGAATAGACATGCACATACCCCTTGCAAAAGCAGTTATTTTCATTATGAAGTCAGGGCTTGTTTATGGGGGGACAGAATCGTCAACAACAATAGAAATTTGAAAAAAAGAATGCGGGCTCAAAGTAGAGAGACACTAGGCTCATCACGACATAAAAGCTTTTAAAAACTGAATGACGTCATAGCAATGAACGACAGATCTCGAGTACATTTTTCTACCAATCGAGTCAAAATCAACTATCGCCTTACTCGCATCTCGGGTTTCGAGGTTATATTGGCAAGGGCAGATCGTTTCTTTCATCGATGCGTTTATGTATGAAACTTAAAATGTTCTTTCCAGTGCTGCACCAGTAAATGCGCTCTATTGCCTTTAATTTTATGCAAGTCAAGGTCGAGCTAGCGAGTTATTTGAACGACCAGACGACAATGCTTTGAGCGCCTCTTTGGGTCAATCAGCTGTGAGTATCTACTGTATCGATATGAATTTTTAATGGGGGAAAATTAAGTCTGATACAAACTGTAACAAGTTATTAATGAATACCTCGAGGGAAGAGCAAGGCAAGGCAAGGCCAGACAAGCTAGAGAGTTTCATAGTACATGACTAGACATCAGTTTTGCCAGAGTTTATCGATCGAGTGTTTTAATGTCCCTTACATCAAAAGGATATTCTTCGTATGGCGAAGCACTCTGTCCACATCAGGTCCGTTCAGCTCAGCGGACAGCGTACGCGGGGATCGGAAGCAGGGGGTCAATTGACCAGTAAATGAGCTATTATTATTACCAGGTGAACATTGATTAAAGAACAAGGAATATATAACATCAGGACCGCTGCAAGTTGAGGTTCGACATTTTTTTTAGCGAGGAAGTCAACAAAATCTGGATAATTATAGCGTAAAGTTCAAAGTTCAACTTTTCGAACGTATGAAAAAATAACTGAAGTAAGTTAAGTTACCAATTTTTGAATGTGCGTTTTTGCTACTTTTCTTTGTCTCTGTACGCGATTTGGAGCCAATCCGACAAGTTTTAGCCTTTTTACGGGCCTACCAATCACTCTATTTAAATTGGTAGACACGCCCGTAGGAAGGCTAAAACTCGTCGGATTGCTTTCAAATCGCGTACAAAGAAAAGTAGCAAAAACACATGCAAAAATTGGTAACCTAACTACAAAAATTACTTCAGTTATTCTTACATTCCACATACATTCCCTTGTAATATAAGGTACATGTACATTGCATGACTTAATGTGCATCAATCAAAAGGACCAAGACGTGAGAGCCCGCCGGTGCCCAAGAAAAATATTTTTATAAGCCAAGACATTTTTCATAAAGATTCGTCCTAAGGGACCGTTTATTTCTTTATTATTTACCACCGAAAATTTTCGTATACTCGGGGGGGAGGGGGGAAACGAACATTTCGTATTGAAATTCTCTTGATTTCTTAGAAACGTGGTAAAATGCACGCATGCGTAGACGGTTTTATGTGTTTTCACGGCAACTCAATCTTTCTTTCTTTTCGTATTTTGCTAGCTACTGGACCTGGTAACAGTATTGAAAAGCAACACAACATGGTATTGAATAACACAACAGTTGTAACTGTTCTCCAGTACAAAGAGCCTTTACCTTCGACTTGTTTCCGCATAGCTTGCTACGTGCTCTTTACAGCATCGTCCATTCTCGGTAACTCCATTGTTATCAAATCCATCATCTACATTGAGCACCGAAGACCACTGACCTATATCCTCGTCGCCAATTTGGCATTCGCAGAGCTGATTGGTTCACTCATACTCCCGGCTCTCCTAGTGTATGACGAAATCTACACGTGGCCGTTTGGAGAGTTTTTGTGTCACGTGCTCAGTCCGACTCAGGTGGTGTCATGCATGGTGATCACCTGGATATTGGCCATTATTTCAGTCTACCGGTTTCTTACCTTGTTTAACATTGGCTACGGCGTCCGCCACGGCCACACTCGACGGAACTTGTTTCTGGTAGTGATGTGGATCGCTGCACTCGGTGTCTGTTTTCCAATGTTCGTCTTCTCCAGGCTTATGAAGTCGCCTTTCGACCACTCGTCCTGGTGTGTCGTACTGTTCGAGGGAGACACAGTCTTTGATTTCCCTTCGTTCAAGAAGTACATTCTGGTTCGCTTTGTTGTTAACTTTATCGTTCCCATGCTCATCATGCTGGTGTTCTACGGGGCAATGGTGGCCAAATTGAAATGTCACATGACAAACCAAATTAGTCCAATCACAAACGTGAACGATCCCGAACGCTCATTGGAGATGCATCTCTCGATAATAACAAAATCAACAATAGAATGTTCTACCCTGAGCAATGAACTTAACCAACCATTCAGTAGCCCTCCAAGCACAGGGAGCCCAAGATTACAAACTCGAAGCCCGATGCAGAGCAATGGAAGACGCAACAAACCAAAACCTAGAGAACTAGAGGATAGCGAGATTGTCCAACTCGATCAGGATCTGTTGAAGATGATCTACGTTGTGGTGTCAATCTTCATCATCTGCTTTCTACCTTATCAAGTGTTTTATTTGATGGAGTACTTTAGTATGGTGAGTTATAAAAACTGGCAGTATTTTCGCATCACGAGACAGTATATTTTCCTGGTAACGTGTATTCCTAGCGCCCTGCATCCTATGTGCTACGGGACGATGAGCAGCTTTTACGCTAAAGCCTTTGCCTACGTCTTCTTGTGCAAGTTTATTAAGAAATTATTCAAGAAGTGACATCGTGAAAGAATGGAAAAGAAAGAAAAAGGAACGGAGGGAAAGAAAGAAAAGATGAAAGAAATAAAGAGACGCCAGGAAACAATGTAGCAAAGAAAAAAGAAAGAGAAAATACGCTGTATATACGAAAATGAATATAACTCCAATTTGGACGTAATCTTTTCCCATTTGAAACATCTTGAAGTAATATTTCAAAAACGAGTGCGAGTGTTTCATTAGGGTTTCCAAACACGAGAAAACATTTGAAAGCACGAG